>CABPRJ010000536.1:0-28201 GCA_902439185.1 Cinara cedri | reverse complement strand
ATTACGAGGAAAAGATTAATCGACCGGAAAAAGAAGCGAATATTCAATCGAACTTACCCCAACTACCTCCAGTTTCTCCTGTAATAAAAAAAGGTAATGAACCGGATTTAGAGCCACATATTGAAACGTATGAAGTCAGATTACCACCAGGTTTTTCGGAAAAGAAAAAGATTAATCGACCGGAAAAAGAAGCGAATATTCAATCGAACTTACCCCAACTACCTCCAGTTTCTCCTGTAATAAAAAAAGGTAATGAACCGGATTTAGAGCCACATATTGAAACGTATGAAGTCAGATTACCACCAGGTTTTTTCAAAAAACGTTAGTCATCCATAGACAAATTTCAATATTCAGGTGAACAATTAAACTACACAATGTCAGAATTAAACTACTTTTAATAGAATAGATAGAAGAAATCAAAAATAAAGTCAGACCGAAAAATTTCAATTGATCGTAAAAAATATGTTTATTGAGTTTTATGTTATAGTAATTTACGCATTGTGATGTTCAAAATATATTTGAGGAGTTACTTAACTACACCTATACAATATTATACGATTTTTACCATTTTTTAAATTTATGAGTACTATATATATTTACTGAAAATTAAGGTATTAAAAATTAATTTTTTTATATCAGTCTATTTATTATTTATTATATATCTTCATTTTCCAGTCTTATAAAGTATTTTAAGTAGGAAGAATTGGTCACTAACAAAATCACAAACCGCAAAATACAAGGTTAACTACTTTAACATATGTTTATTAGTATTAGGTTTAGTTTTAAATTGAAATAAATTATATCAATGTTAAAACTGTATCAAGTGTTATGAATAATATACTGTTTTTTAGTATAAACCAAGGTGGATTCACACCCGCATCGTAAACAATATTTAAATAAAATCAATCAAAGATATTCTTCCAATAAATAAAGAGTGTTTCATAAATGACGCAAATTTTAGTTTCGCAATAATCAATTTTATTTTATAAGAAATATATTATAAATAACACATTTCGGTTTACTATGAGTTGAGGTTTAAGTGTGACGTATGGTATCGTGCATATTACCCCCTCTACTCGCTTAACACGCAGTAAGATTTTTTTATTAATTTTAAAAACATTGTATTCCAGAATGTTGAGAAGTATCTATTCAAATACTCATAAGGGGGTTGTAGCCTGATAAGCACTCTCTTGGTTTTGGTTAGTTACTGACAAGTAATAGAGTATTGAAAAAAGAATACTACAAAAAATGTAATGAGAAGTTGAAATTAGTGGTTTGGTTAAATAATCAGACACGATGTGCACGATAGAGAAATACGTTGATGCGAAGAATCCCAAAAGTTGAAATGTATATAAAAAGACATTATATTATGAAGGATCAAACATGCGATTCGTATTTATTACTAAAAAGGAAAACGGACGACAGAAACCGATGGAATGAAACTGCAAACCAATCTGAGGATTGACAGCAAGGGAAATACATATATTTTTATTTCTAAAATATTTCGTTTGCGTATAGTGTCAGGTGTTGGCTATTGCGACAGTCGTTAGTCTTCGAAAAAGTTTTCGTGTCATTAAACATATTTTATTATATCATTTTCTATCCGAACAAAGCACCACCTTCATTAATAACATTACTAGTATAACTAACAATGATCCTAAATTACCGCACTTACAACAATAAAAATTATTATTATTATCCCGATGAAAAAAATAATTAACATCGAACGTATTTAAAAACGGATATAGTAGTGTTCCTTATTCCAAAAATTATCTCCGAGATCGGGCTACTTTACGAAGCGTAAGAGTTTCTTTTGTAAGGCGTGTGCTTAAGCCAAAACACGCGCTGGCATCGGGTCCCTTAATTTCATCACCACATAATATTCCGGTGCACATTTCAAGGTGCAATAATTAGACATTCAATCAGCACGAGAGATAATTTTTGGCCACATCTACACAATCTTAGGCATTCGTTTAGAAAAGAACAAAATCCCATTGAACGTTTCAAATTATTTCAGGTTTGATAATGATTCGGCGGGCATTGAGTATTATTCAATTTTTATTTATTTTTTTTTTTTTTCAGTTCTACATTAAATTAATATTATTATTCAATATGGAATTATTTATATCACGCTATGACGAATAATAATATTATTATTCAGCATACGAAAGCTGGCTGTGAACGATGTGTTGTGTTGCCTATCCACATCAACCGAATTTATCAGATATTCGTTTTTATTTATTACGGATAACCATAACGTTTTTTTTTATAGTAAGTATGTCTATTTCGCCTTTATAATGAACCTACCGAAAAAAATGGATTGAATGATGTTCAAAAATTGTCATTGATGAAAAAGGTTTTCAACTTTCATTTTAGTATTTCGAATTTAAATCTGTTTCGTAAACTATTTAAAGTAAGAAGAAATTGTAACTAGTAAAAGAATTAATTACAAAATACAATCTGAGTTTCCATAACATATTTTAAATTCTAAACGGAACAAGTAATAACAAATTATGAATTTGTTAATAATGTTTCACTGTAAATATTATTCAGGTTTTAGTGTTATTAGCTCATATAGTTATTATATTATAACAGTATAATTTATATTTAATAATATTATAATATTAATAGATACATTTTTGCCTGTCCACGTTTCTCGACTAGCTAACAGGCCCAGTCCTCCCCTGATAATTACCAACACTATGCAAACGAGTTATGGTGTAGAAATTATGGTTTGACACATTTTGGTTTTTATTTTGAAGTGCTTCTGTAATAAGAGCAAATGATCCCAATGCTAATTTAAAAAATTCATTATAATGCTATTGACTACAAGTGTAATAAATTAATATTTCTTTTTTGTTTCCTCAAAAATATATTAACATTATTATTGTATTATGGAATGACACTCTACTTCTTTTTCTTATTTAGTATTTTTATCATTTAAATTGAGGAGTTAATATAAAATATTATTAATATTTAAATTTTGTTGACAAATGTCTACATTATTTTAAATTGGGAAATGTTAAGTATTATTCCTTATTTAAAATCTTAATCAGTTTCTGTTTACTTTTAATTTACGTTAAAACGTATAGTTTATAAATGGTTCTATTTTGTTGTTTTGATAATAATATTATATTATAAAGACTGTGAAAACAAATATAATCGTTTACTTTTAAAGACAATTATAATATATTTGTATTTTTGTTACATTCAAAATAAACATATTATAATTGGAAGTAGTTTATTTCCTTTATTAAAATAAATCGAGTAGTAAATCTTTAATGTAAGTCCTTTAAAGATCATTTAGGTCCATCGACAGCAATCTTATCTTGCCTCATGATGCCTCGACCTGTCGACCTTCGTCTTCCACCTAGCCAGTGGTGGTTTTGAGAGGGGGGCGAAGACAGATGATTAGTTTGTCATTGAAAATTTAAAAAAAATAAACTAACATAGTTAACAAATTAATACGAATTATAATTCTTTATATATATATATATACATATATGCAGTATGTACACATATTATATACAAATACATACATTAGGTATATATTATACATTTATACTGGTCATATCGAGTGACCTTTGTCCTTTAATATCGTCGTGAACCTTAAAACTATATAGGTATAGAATTTTATAAACAAAATTAGACAAATTTATTTCATAATATTTGTATGAACCTTAAACGGGATATTTCAGTATCTTTGTTATGTGAGGTTTTATTCTACCTAGTCAAGCGTTTCTGTTTTTTTTTTCATTAATGATGATAATGATAATGATTGAAACAAAAATCGTGCCGGCCAAGGGTTTCTTAATTTAATTACTACATAACATTCTTGTGCATATTTTAAGGGGCAATAGTTAGATATTCAGTTAGCACGAAGGACAATTTTTGGCTGTAACAACACAATTTTGGGCATTCGTTTAAAAAAGAACAAAAACCCCATAGAACATTTCAAATTATTGCAGGTTTAATAGTGTTTGGGGATATTGAACATTATTAAATTTAATTCATTTTTGTTTAGCTCTACGTTAAATCTAACCGAGTACTAAAGGAATTATTTATGTCACACGTTGATGACCTATAATAATATTATTGTTCAGCAAACGAAAGTAGACTGTGAATAATGTGTTGTGTTGCCTATCCGCACCAACCGAATTTATCGGACATTCGTTTTTTTATATCGGTTTACCGTAGCGTTTCGTAAAGTAGATATTTTTATTTCGTATTTATAATACGGCTATCGAAAAAAATAAGTTCAAAAAAAAAATTCAAAAATCATCATTGATACAAAGGTTTTTCCACTCTCATTCTAGTATTTCGACTTTTAATACGTTTTGTAAAAATTAGTTCCATAAACTGTTTCAAGTAGGAAGAAATTATAATTAACAAAAGTATTAGTTAAAAATTCAAGCTAAGCTACTTTAATAAATTCTAGATTCTGAGTGAAGTGAGGAATATTGTTTTACAATGATGATTTTATATTCCGAGCGTAGTTAGGGAACTATTGGTTTTACTAAGATGTTTATTTTTTTTTTGTCTTTCTTTTTTTTCTTCTACTCTGTGGACACCTTATTTCTCAGTAAACTTATTCCGATTTTTACGTGACACAACTTTTCTGAAAGCACAAATTGTTTAGATGGTACTTTATACGCTATTTTTTTAAATAAAAGCATTTAAGTGCGAAAAACGTAGGAAAACTAACAAGTTCGCAATTTCATTGTTTTATAAAAACACAGACGACGTTTTCTACCAGAAAAATGATATACTCGAAAAAACACAAGACACCTTTCTTGTTGCCTTTTTGATTAAATTTCTTAAGACATCATTGCAAAAACTTTTAAGCCGCTTTTGAGCTTTTAAGGAATTTTAATTCTTAGGAGTTTGTTTGCTGTAATTCGGTTATAAATACACGTAAAGGCTTGGAATTTGGTAATAATACTAATATTTAACTAACCTAAACGCGGCCAAATTTCCAAAATCATCGGACGACTTTATTAAATTATTTTACAATGGTACTTTATTTTTTTTTTATTATTGTAGACCACTTTTATCCTAGAAAACATGCTTTTATGTACTCTTGTGTACTCTTATGGACGTTTTCTGAAAGTCAATTTTATCTATTTGGTAAATACACAAGTAATTTTTTGATTTTCGATCCGATATTTAAAAACAATTAATCGGGAAAAAATAAGATTTTTTCATGATTTCGTTATTTTAAATAAGTACCTACCACAGTTTATAGCACAATTATAACTCCAATTGAAAAACGACAAGAAACCCTTTTTGTTGAATTATTAATCTTATTTTTAATGATGCAGTTCGTTTTTTTTTTTATTTTCGAAGTAGTTTTCATAGTAATCGGAAAAAATGTAGGAAGGTTAGGTTAAGAAAAATTACGGCACTTCAAATTATGTATTACCGAATTGCGCTCGGAATCGTCTTTCGTCAGCAATGGTTTATCGTTGCTATTTTAGATTCCGTATATAATGAACAAGTTATTAATTTTATAAAGACGTGTTTTTTTCCTTGAAAACAATTTTATTAACTACCCGCTGCTTTATTTTGTTCCCAAAATATCTCAAAAGTTACGGGATTTTTTAATAATTACTTTATTCGAAACATTTTTAGACATTTTCAGCAGTTCACCGATCACCCTCTCAGACTCAGGGGCGTGATTAAAGTTGGGCTAAAAGGCTATTAGTCCCCCTGGATCGACTTAAGTCCCCAACATTTTTTTTAAACAATTTATTGGTTGCACCATTGTATTTATTTAATAATATTATGGTGAGGCTCAAGCCTCTCCAAGGTTTATGAACTAATTGCGCCACTGTTTTCAGTCTTTTTTTTTATGTTGGTAAATTCGAAGTTATTATGGAAAAAAATATCACTAATTCTACTGCACTCAGAATTATTTTTTCTTTTGCTATGCTATATCGTTGCAAATACTATGTGCACTAAATAGTATAAAAACTAAACTACCCTGTTCATCTTATTTTTCCAACTACCCATTTACAACCGTGGCCTATCCGTGAGAAGTATCAAAAAGTGTTAAATATAATTCTTGTATTCTAATAATATAATTGGCATGTCGCGCATAGTGGGTAATACAATAAATAACTCGATTCAGTAATAATGTGCAAATAAATATATTTATCAGATAATTTCTTTAGAAATACCGTATCAGATATTTCATGTGCAACGCGAAGATTTTTGTAGATATTTTAACAATACTATACTTCATAAAATATATAGGAATAAAATTATATTTTGGAATTTGTTCAACTACTACAGTAGATGATGACAGTCCTGCCGTCCTTCGAAATAATTAGTTTTATTTTAAATGTCAATATTTATTGTTTTTTAAATTACTTTTCTCGATTTTGCAACAAAGTCGGATCACATACCACGAAACGCCAATTACATTGTTATAACTTTAATAATATCGAACGCCCATATTATTTTCAATGTTTCCTACACATCTATACAGGCCCTAATTTAGGCATGTGTATGCGTTGCACAAGCACAGGGCCCCCGGATTCCGAGAGCCTCTTCCGATTCTATAAAAAAAAAAAAAGTACACTTTTATATTTCATAGTATACTTTATATTTTTGGTAGATAAATAATTGATAAGTGTTGAATAAGTAATTATTATATATATCAGAATGTTAAAATTTTAACAAAATTCTGATTGGACATGATTTTGGGCGGAATGAAGAAGTTTTGCTATGGTTTTACAATTGTATTTATTTAATTTTTTTTTTTTTTTATCTGTAAACTACTTTTATACCAGAAATATTGCTCCGATTCACAAGTGTAACACTTTTTCTAAAAGAAAATCTGACTGGGGAAGTACTTTAAATAGGTCAATTTTCGATTTCCCCGTGATTTTTCCTAACCAATGGTAAATACCGGGAAAAAACTTGGGAAAACCGGGAGAACGGCAAAATAAGTACAAATATTATTAAAGAAAATATGTAATGCGTATGCAATTATTTTACCATAATATGACACATATATTGTTGACAAAGCAACACTTTTAACTGAACTTAAATTAACTGGTTAATTGTTGCTTACAGATGTACATTAAATTCCCGTGTGTATTCTACCTTCTCAACTTCCTACCTACAACAACAATGGCTGCGCCCACGTGCGAAGTATTTTAATTGAATTATATTACATGTATCTGTTGTATTTTGCACTTAAACGTTTAAAAACTCGAATACGTTTTTCTTCAACTAAAATAAAACTGAATAATTTGTTTTCCGTTACTGGCCATTAATCGTTCGAAAACGTTATTGGTGAATTTGCAAAAAAAAAAAAATGTGTTCTATAGATGTAAATTAAACCTCTTAAATAAATAAAGAAATTTTTGTTTTTAATTTTTACCGGTTTCTTTGTTAATTCCAATTGGGCCCAAAAATGTGTATTACATATAGCTTCTGTTTCTTTAAATCAGGCCCTGCACCTATTTATATATATATATATATATATATATATATATAAATAAGCACAATTATTAGCTTATTACCTATAATATGTTAAGTTAGGTTACGTTAGTTTAATAAATAAATTGAATGCGCGGCTATTATTTCTGGTGTTTATAGCATCGATGGATGAAAACAGTAAAATTTTTTGCGGTTCGCTGTGTTCTGCAATATTTTTTACACTCGTTAAATTCATTTATTTATTTATTTTATTTTTTTTTTTTGTTACGGGTTTATTAATCGTGAATTACGTTTGTCACACAAATAATACTGGGAACCCTGAGAAATGATGCTATTTCTTATCATATGTTTCATTAGAGGCATTCGCTGTACATTTGAAAAATACTCTAATAATCTGAAACTTAATTTAAAGTGAGGAAATCCATTTTTTTAAATATTCACTTAATTAAATTCAGTACACTAGTATTATTTACTTTTACATTTACATTTTATAATATAATCATTTTATTACTTTTTTTCTCTAGAAAATCTATGTCTTTTACGGTGTCCCTGTGCGTATTAAGCAATGCTAAGTCAGTTAATTTTCTTTCACACTTCCTATCTCATCCAAATTTGAATTTAATGATCTAATAAACAATACAATACATGAAATGCTAAAAGAAAAAAATCATATAGTTGTTATAGCAAAGCTGTGAATTTAACACACTACAAAATTATTAAATAATATGCATGCAATTATGCACAAAAAAACGGAACAAATACGCATTGAAATATGCTTTTAAAATTCGTATTACATAAAATGGTATTAAAAAAGACATAAATTATGTCATACGTAAATGCGAAAGTAAAAGATTCCTAAAACATCGATAAATTATTTAATAAAAACTGTTATATTTACGTTTAATATGTAATTGGTTGGTTACACATGTTCACATAATTTCCAAAACTAAAAACTGAAAACATAGGTAATATTGCGTGTATGTCGAGAGCTGTAGAGACGAATTTTAAAATTTGAACGTAATCGACGTGTCGTGATTATACGAGAATACGTTAAAAGGTCAAATATACCCCCCAGAACGGCCAACGCAGTAAAAGTAGACTATGGTTATGATATAATTGATATTATCTTAATCCGTGCAGGTTACATCCATCTCCGTATTAAATGAATCATGATAAACTATTGTTCTTATGATAACAGTTATGAAATATACACAAAATAGACGGTTTGATTCCAATGAGTAATTACGTAAAAAGTTCAAGAGTGGGAAGGAGAGTGAGTAATTATCACTTTATCCCTTCTTCAAATCCATCACTGGTGAAGAAACGCTATATTTACGGGGCAGATTGCTTGGTGGTATATAGGATAATATACAAAATTTCCTACCCCATTTATTAATTTAAAACAATACGTATTAAAAAATATAATTCACTGTAAAGATCAAGTAAGAATATTATAATAAAACGTAGTAATCACAGTGGTGTATTAGTAAATAAATTTATGGGTATGCGCACCTAAAAGGGGTTAAAAACCCCAAAAAAATGTTACTCGCTACGCTCAAATTAACATTCAACTTATAATACGGTTACGATACGCTACAATAGATGTGTTATCATAAATAACTTTTTACTGGGATATTTATACAATTGTATAACCATAATTTAACTTTTTAGTAGTTTTAAAATTAATTTACTTAGTATTGTTCGCGCGTTTCAAACCAAAATTACGAATTTATTGACATTTAACCAAACCACGGTGTAGATAAAAAAAAACGGTGTAAACGTTTAGTTAATTCGACAGTATTAATATCTGCATTTTAAACTTGACTACCGGTCTGTTCTCTTTTGGAACAGATTATACAATAAAATAATAAACAATTATTGTTTATTATTATTATTATTATATATATATATATTATTATTATTATTTTTACGGTTTTATGGTGACGATAAATTAAAAAGTCGTGTTTACCTTTAATGTACATATTCTTAGTTATAATCAGCACATTTTCTTATAGGTATACATATGAATGGTAAATCCAAAAATAGAGATCCTGGGCTTACGTCGCATACCCGCGTATACCCTCCGATACGCCACTGAGTATTCAGTAAAATCAGTTACAAACCAATCGAATAATATAATTATAAAATAGGTAGGTAATTTGGAAAAATGATATCATTACAAATCAGAAGTTTTACGCCGTATGATTTTGAAAATTAAGTAGAGTAAAAATTATAAAAACTCGAGTAGCGAAAATATTATGTTCGTAAAAAAAAACACCCATGAACAGTAGAGTTCTGCCACTAAAAACGAAATTTCCCCTTAGACTTGTGGTAGACATGTAAACCCTCCGAAAGGCATATTCTCGATACTTACACCGTGTGTACACACGATTCCATCTCTCTGGCTTTATTTGAAGGGGATCTGTGTCCAAAGATAAAAAAAAAAAAAAAAAACCATTTCTCCAGTAATAAAATAATGAAATTTATATTGATATTCAACTATCGTTTTTATCACTTTAATCCGCACGTAAAAATACCTCCAACTGCCGAGTTCATTTGTTCCAGAGAAAGCCAGCCACTAAAAGTGTCCAAAAGTAGCGGAAACAATTTACGAGTGTACATTATGGGTATATAGGTGGAACAGACACAATACAGTGGTGCAACAGTCCCTATTTTCGGGGGAAATTCGACGAAAAAAGACATTTTACGAATATTTCGATGTGCGATATGAATCACCGACACCTATAATATTATTACGTTTACGGCACTAGATGGTTCAATTAGATACCTATTTACGTATTTCGTTCTTGACACGAACGATGCCATATCTGAGGTGTCCTTCAAAACTATTACGTAGAATTACACGAATTAAATTATGACGCATAGACATATTGACATATTATATTATGATACGTCCGTAATAATATTTTCTTATTCGTTGATTAAATCGAAACAATTACCTATACAAGTATGGAAATTGAAAAATTATTTCGCAATGCGTGATTGTGATCGCACGCGATTAACATAATATTTTTGAACATTTATTTATTAATAGTCGATTTAAATTTATACCTGTGCGTTTGAAAATTGGTATTCAAATTTATTATTTAAAAAAATAATACTAATAATTGAAGACAAGTGTGTACCGGTAGAAATAATTAATTAATATGGTAACCATAAAAAGAAGCCGGTAATACTTCACGCTATGGGTAGGAATTAGTCATGTAGGAATTCAGGATAAAGGGTACGATAATTTAATTTTTATATCCTAAAAAAAATAATAAATTATTAAAAATGACAAACAATTCTGAATGGAGCTCGATTAAAACTGGTGAGACAGTAAAAAAAAATATTAAAATCGTGTTTTTCTTCTAAGTAACCATGGGAACCAAGTAATCAATAAAAAAATTATATAAAAAGCTCATGATTGAAGTTTGAGCGTTCGCATGAAAATTTAAATTAATTTAAAATCCTTGACTTTTTTTCGGGCCTCGTCCGTTCAATATGCTAGATCTGTGTGTATTGCCAGGTTTTCTAGGGAAACTGTTGGAATCTATAGACAAATGTTTTAAATAAAGAAACATAAGGCGTAAGATCCACAAATGTTATTGCGTGAACATTTCGGAAGATTTTTACCAAGTGAATAAGTATTTTACGATAATTTAAAAAGGAATCTTGCGCGGTAAGCGATATTTCGCTCTACTCAGAATCTAAAAATAACTCATTGTAGATAATATGATTTTAGAATTTAAAGAAAAATATCTTTGAAAATCAAAAAAAAATGTGTTGAATAGAATAAAAGTAAATATGTCTTTCGGTAACTATAAGTTATCATTGCTAATACGAAAACATCAACTAATTCCTAATATACTGAGTGAATAGAATGATAATTAGTACCAAATTAGACGATGCGATGACAACAACAAACAAAAAAAATAATTTCATTACTCATTATGAAAGGTACCTTATCGATCAGGACGACAATAACAAAATCATATGTTGTCATCGAGAATTTATTTTTTTACTTATAAGTTATAAATATATATGTATATTTTTTTATAAATGAGATGTTTTATACAATATTTTATTGTTCAATTGAAAATGTATTTTTTAAAACTATGTTAATTGGTATGTTATCAAGCTGAAACAATTAAGAGTACTTATTTACAGTTTTAGAACTAAACAAATTCTGTAAAAGATCATACCTATGCGTAATAACATAAAAAACAAAATCAGACATTCTTTGTACCATGGGGGAGCAACCCATAGGTTGAATCTCCTGTTATAAGTGGATAGGTTGTCGAGAAAGTATAGCGTACAGGTTAGTAATAATAATATATATTATATTAAGAGCAACGATAAATCATTTCACTCGAAAAACGATTTTAACCGGAGCTCGGTAAACTGGTAAATTTATTGTATATTAGTCACGTATTATTTTGTTCGTTGAAGTCAAGGTAATCCAGAAATCAACAAAATTAAAACCGATGTATCGTCATTTTTTTGATTTTTAGAAACATATAGAAAAAGACGTCCTAAAATAATGAGGACGGGTGTAGCCACTGTTATTGTTAATTTAATGTATACCTGTAAGCAACGATATAAATCATTGCTTACAAAAAAACAATTCTGAGTGGAGTTCAGTTGACGTTATGCTTTGTCGATAATATATATGTGCCATATTATAGTTAAACTATTAAATAGGCTCTATGTATTTTCTTTAATAATATTTGTTTAATGTTGTACTGATTTTCCCGGTTTTCCCAGTTTTTCCTATTTGCTGAGAAAACATCAAGGGAAATGGAAAAAGAATCTCTTCAAAGTACCTTCCCAGTGAAATTCCCATTCAGAAACATTTCTATTATTAAAAATTGAAGCAAAATTGCTGGTAGAAAAATTGTCCACAGAAAAAAAAGTCATTCCGCTTGTACTTATGACAGAAAAAATATCGTAAGTGCCGGGACAGTTTTTAAAACTAAAAATAAAAATATTATTTGTGCTACTACGTTAATTATTTTTCGATATTTAAATTTTAAAGAAATTTAATTTAATTTAATTGAAATAAGATATGAGTGTGTAAAGTATCACGATTTAAAAATGTGCAGATCTCGCCTAAAAATCGAAATATCGAAAAAAAAATGACATAATTTCACAGATAATGTGCTTAGCTTTAAGTTGAATAACAGGACAATTCAATGTAATGATAAAATTGACAATACAAAATCGTCTCTGCAGATCGCAACTTTGCTACGTCATATATTTGTGAGATGGAGACCGTACAGGCGGGTATCAGGTCCTCTTAAGGTACGATGTAAACGATTCGGAGCATTTTTGCTAAACGAAAAAGTGTTTTACCAGAAAAAGGATCTTCTCTGCGGTAGGGAATTTAAAATAGATAAAAGTTCTGTCGTAATTTGAAAATACGGCTACTTCGGTACAGTAGTGGATTTACGGTAGTGGCAGGAGTCCAGACTCCCTGGACCCTGGACTTTATTTCAATAAAATTATATCTAAAAAAGAGGCATCTATTAATAGACAAGTGTGGAATACATATCATTTTTGTAGGACCCCTCCCAGAAAAAATACTGAAAATGCGTTTACTTCGGTAAGTATTCGGCGAGCGAAAAAAAAAAATGTGTATTACCTCTCGGAATACAGAACGAAATAAAAGAAAATCACGTAATAATTTATTATCATTAACGGACTGTAACCCGGATTAAGTATTTCGTGGTAAATTATATTATTAAAGCGATTTGACCTCCGCGTGCAATACGATTTGCAGGTTAGTGACTCAAACGGTTTTTCAGATGATGATAATAACAACAAAAAACCACAAGATAAGGAGTTCCCGGAATGTATTTGCTTACGGAAAAATAAAAATAAAAAATGTTTTTAAAAAAACACCGATCGTGCATACGTTATTAAACGCAACGCGTACGTTAAGCGTATAATAACATATCGCCATTTGCATATTATAATAAATAATATTGCAATATAATAGAACGCGGTATACAGGGTGATTAACTCGACTGGAAACGCTGATTATCTCGGAAAGTATTGACTTTTTTCGGGATTTTGTTATTTTTGAAAACACGTGAAACAAATGGCTTTAAAATGTTACGTAATGATTTGACCCTCATTTTCGGGTCTGAAACGATTACCTACATTTGATTTTGGAGTAGCGGAGCCGCGCCGCGCCTCGAAATTTATTTTCACCGACACCCCGTTTACTCAAGGCGTTTCTGATTGTAGGCCGACGTTTGAGAATCGAAGGCGCGTAGTCGCGTTTCGCCCTCGAAAGAATAAGGGTGACGGGGGGGAAAATGAAAAAAAAAAACCGATAATTTATTATTTTAGAACCGGCTATTTGTTCGCCGAGTAGTCGAAGCGAGAAATTCCGAAAACGTTTACGCTTATCCGGCGTGACGAGCGTTTCGACGTCCGGCCGACCGCCCTGTACACGTATACCGGGCCGCAAGACGGCCGCGCGTTTTCAATTGATAACGCGTGTCGTGACGCGACGCGACTACGAGCGTAACGGCACGCGCGGGCGCCGGAATCCGCCGTCCGCTGCCGCGCGCCGCAAAACTTGTTATAAAATCCGGAGGTTATACACCTGCCGGGTACGGGCGTATAATACATTATCACGGCTGTAAGTAACGCCGCGCGCGTTTAATGGTCTCGTACCGCACGGGCGACGATCGTTTTAAATAATCCGCCGGCGTCCGGGCCGCCGTCATTTACCGCGTGCGCACCGGTCGAGTTCGACCCGCTAAAAGAACAACGCCCGGGCCCGCAACGCGAACACTCCGAACGATGGCTTTCAACCGGTGGATTTTCGCCGCGGCCGTCTGTCTCGCGGCGTCGCCGCTGTCCGTTGCCGGACGTGAGTATATTGTGATAATGAAGATAATAATAATAATAATAATAATAATAATAACAACAACAGTAACAACACGCGCAATTTAACGTCGCGTCCGTGTTTATAAACGCGCGTCGGACGTCACGTTTATCGCCGGTTCTGTGTTAGATTCTGAACGCGCCAACCCCCGGCCCCCCCTTCGGGAATGTATCGGTTTTTACAATGATGTTTGTTTTTTTTTCTCTCTCTCTCTCTCTCCGCGGACAACTATTCTTATAGCGCTTTTTCTGAAACGAAATCGGACTGGCGAGGTACTAACGACTGGGTCGTTTTTTTGATTTCCTCATTTCGTATGATAAACAGGGAAAACCCGGGTAAATGTGCGAAATTTATCAAATCGTAAATATCGCGGCCTTTCAAAACGTGTAAAATTCCGCTCAGAATCGTTTTTTTTTTTTCAGATTAACCGTCACGTACACGTTTACATTATAAATAATTCCCTTCTATATCCTACCTTCCCGTCTTCTCACCTACAACAGTGGCCCGTCCATCGTACGAAGTATGTCCGGTTCTAGTTTTTAAATATATTTTTTTTTCTTACGAAACATTATTATTATAACAGGACACGATCGTTCTCGTAAAACGACGTTCCTATATCGGGTCGTCTTCTCGCGCACGCATTACGGACACCGTCTGTCCGTTTGCATTCACTCGTAAAGCCTACAATATAATATTTTTATTATGCCTATATAATAGTTTACCGCGACATTACTCGAGTTCGTTGACTCTGCGATGCCTTTTTTTTCCTGGTTAACCGACAGCAGTGGGAGATCAGTTTTTCACATTGCTACCCCACTACTGCGGGACGATACCTATGTCTCGGCAATTGCACGATATTTGTATATTATTTGTGTTATTCGACACGATTTTCGGTTTTAGTTTCGGTTTGCCTGAACACGAGATTCTTTTGGTACAAATTAATGCTCAACGATGCGACTCAACGTTTATCGTACGTTGTTCTTGTACGCCAGAGGATCCCAAACTTTTTTTCCCACGCGTATAAATCGTAAAAAATGACGATGTGCACGTTTCTTACTTAATAACTCCCGCTCATACGCCTGTTTACATCTCATGCGCCCCCGAATTCGGTTTTCGATAACATGAACCCCTCGCGGGTCAGAATAGACCTTTTGGGAACCTACGTTGTACTTTCGAAAATCTTAAACCAACCGCCAAACGCATTATCACTGGACAAAAATACTTTTTTCAGAAAAGTTTCTACGCTTTAAATTCGGAGTATTTATTTCTGGCAGAAAAGCAGTTGTTAGACAGAGAAAAAATGTTTAAAAAAATACAGCGTAGTAAAACCAACACGTTCCTCGCCGCCCTGAGAATCTAAAAGTTGAGCGTAACAATCGTAAACAACAGTACATTTGATTTCCCGATTAAAAGTCAAAAACATTTTTCGTCGCCTTTCCGCCCATACAAAACGGTGGTCCACATCAGCCATTATCAACGCTCTTTATTATATTTCGGGACGGTCACGTTAAAAACCTTGTAGTCCCTTCGAAAACTACCAACTTTCCGACTCTCAACGACGCAACTAAAATCAATGTTGCAATAATCATAATAATAATAATCTCGTTTATGCTGGTGCATTTGATTTATTTCCATAGTATGCACGATAATATTGAAATTTTAAATTTATTTTTATTTTTTTTTTTTTCGAAATTTCAGTACCCCAAGGAGTACAGAACCAGCGGTTCGAACCGGTAACCGAGGTTTGTCTGGGATGCATTTGCGAATCCATATCGACGTGCGACCGGAATCTGCGTTGCGAGGGTGACGTGTGCGGAATGTTCGGCATAACGTGGGCGTATTGGGCCGATTCGGGCAAACCGGTTTTGCAAGGAGATAATCCGAACGACGGCCAAGGTAAAACGACGTCCAATAATAATTACCCGTCGGTGTATATTATTATTATCGTTATTATTATGTAGGTGCGCACTGTAGCAACAATCACGGCTATTGCAATGCAGGAAACGGTGTTATAATAATATTTTGTGCGCGCATTTGGCGCCGTCCGTGATGTTTCGAGACGGCGCGACCGCGTAGTATGGGTGTAATTGGACCGCGATATTTTAGCAGAAGAAAAATTAAACGAAAAAAAAAAAAAAATAAAATAAAATTTACGATCACGAACGGGGAAAATCCCGATCGGGCGAAAAACAATTTCGAATTACATACGCGCGGGCGGATCGTTCATAATTTATCCGGACGAATGCGCGCGTTATAACGTCGTGCTCTCCGCGTGCGCGCTGCGGCATGGGCGAACGGTCCGTAAATAGATTAGCCGTTCTATATATTTATGTATATATGTTATATTATGCGTACAGGTACCTGCGCCTACGTCCGTCGACGTGGGAATTCTCGTTTTTTTTTTTTTTTTTACGATTTTTCGCGCGGGTTTAAAAATTTCATCGTCAACAATCCGTACGGTATCGCGCGGCACGTGTACGCTCGTAAAAAACCAAATTAAAATGTGAACAAAAAAAAACACACACACACACACACACACAATAGCTCGCGAGACCATACGCGTATATAACAGGTGTATATTATACGATTGTGTAAAACAAAAACCATTTATATCCTTGTTTTCCCGTATATACCGCAACTTTCCGGAGTATTCGAATGACTCCGAGCGTGTGGGAAACAGATCCGTGTGGTGAAAAAAAAAAAAAATAATAATAACAATAAATGATTTACATTATAGCCGTTTAATAAGGGAAAAAACCGCGCTCGTCGTAATTAATCGAGCGCGGGGCGTCAAAACGGTAGTGTTTAAAGTATTTTTTTTATCGTTATTATAACACGCGTACAGGTATACTCGTGAATACACGCGACAAATTAAAACAAATATCAAACCGAGACGGGAGAACTCGAATTTAATCGAAATCAAAAACTGTATCGTATAATGATAAATCGAAGTTTTGTTAAACAAAAAAATGATCGAAACATTGTTGTTTTCTATGAACATGTATATCACACGGATAAAATAATAAACGAAAATAACAACGTGAACATAATGCAATGCACGTCACAGTTTTTTTCTTGTAACATTTCGTCAAATCGACTTACGATAAATAGTCGTGTTAAGTTCGTGTTCACGTTCTTCGGATTTGTAATCTTTCGGTTGGTTGGCAGCACCATTCATTCCGTGCTTCTACGTTAAAACGCGAGTCCTTCGACTCCCTGTAACTTCCCGTTGCCTTAATGCTGCAGCCCCATCGCAATGCCGGTGAAATATTTCATTCATAATATTGTTAAACGCGCGAACACATTTACATACATTCGTTTCTCTGCAAACAAAAGCACAATGGAAATTAAAAAGGTTTTCCCGAACTAGTCGGGGAAAAAAATGTCGAGATTACAGTGATTTTTCTATAGATTATAACAACGTGCGTGTATAGTGTACAATGGCATTTCATACTCGTATACGGTTTCTTGTAACGTCTATAATATTGTGTATTAAAAATATTATTACGTTTAGTGTGAAAATACTACGTCTTTATGCACCTACCTATTATATTATATACGTAAATTATTTCATAAAAAATTTAAAAAAATACCTATATTTTAAACGTTTAAAGTCACCATCACGTGTGAAGTTAAACGTACGATATTTTTCTAAACAGTATGCTGCTATAAGGTACCTATGATTCAGCTGTATTTTTTTTTTCAGATTTTTTTTTCTTTTTTTTTTTTTGTCTTGCATAACATCCTAAAAATAGTATAACTATACAAAACCCCGAAACCGTATTATAATACACGCTGGACCATTAAACGAACAAAAACCCGAACAAATTTTTCGAGTGTCGTGATGCTGAAAACGTAATCGTGTACATTAGGCGTACACCGCGACTGTATAGGTATTAACCGCAAAGTTGTTTAATGTTTTCGTTTTCCCGTTCCCTCGTTCCGTCGCCAGGCGTCGTATTTACAGATCCTATCCGAATTCAGCTCAAGCGATGTATTTAAATACGTGACCCGTCGTGGTTTTTCATTGACACTATAGGTTTTAGGCTCACACTCAGGACAATAACTTTCTTGGCGTATCAGCGGGTTTGAGTTGTTTTGAACAAAAGGTAAGTTAAGTTTTCCGTTTCTCCTGTACTTTATCTTATAAACCCATGTCGGGTTTTTATCGAGGAGGACCTTAGAGTAGTAGGTTTAAGGTTCGCATTAAGGGAATTAATTTCTTCGGATCAGTATCAAGTTTACGACCAACAAGTAGAGTGTGTTTTTTAAAATTCCAAAAAACCAATAAAACAAATTAACTAGGTTACGTTTCGGCTCGGACCGAACTCGGAATACTCCGATGGGGTCTAAAATATGTCACCCGGCGTGAAATATACCGTGATAATAGAATATTATTATAATACGTTATTGCAGTATCCAGTGGTGGATATACAGACCACCTCAACTAATTTTTTTTTTTTATTTTGGACCAATACTTGACCTTTTTAATTGAAAACCATTTACGTGCAACAATGTAAATTGATGAATATTCTACCGCAGTACAAGAAAAACGCATACTATATTATATTACAGCGTTTAAAGGGTGAAAGGGGGCATATAACCCTATTTTCTCTCCCTCCTCCTCTGGATCCGCCGCTGATAGGATCGCAATTTTAATATACACGCGATCTGCAGGAACATGAAATATTATCGATGTTATTTATCAATAGTACCTATACGGCTATGTACCTACGTCTTTCGGTCGATTGTTCGGACGAAAACCGAGGCGATTGTTTCATTTAGTAAATTGTTCGTGAGCCATAACAACACGTGCACGTACCTATGTATAATATAATATACGTATATAATTAAACCAATAATCTAAAATACATTGTGTGTTTTTGCAGCGTATCCGAGGTGTGCGAACGATCCAACGTGCGCCAGACAATCGGTCGTAAATTACTTGACCAGATTCGCTCAGGTAAGCCGATTATTATATACTTTTATGGCTTTCAGGGATAATAATACCTTATCGATATCGCAAAGTCTTTGTCGGTCGGGGTATTTAAATTTTTTTTTCCTCACATCAAATTCCGACCGAAGCGTAGAACCTATATCGCAGGTTGTATAAATCTGCAGCGTTTTCGTTTTTTTTTTTTTTTACCAATGTCTGTGGATCGTGGGTGGATAAAAATTCTCTACGAAAATTTCACATCGCAGCAGTATTTATTATACGCAGCGATGTTCCCGTGTAAAGAGTATACCGCATTATACGCCGTGTGTGCTCCTAATATTTTGTTGAACAATCACGGTTATACGCACCGTATATACTTTGAAATAGTTTTTGGAAAAAAAAATTCGTCTTAATAATATTATACAACTATCATTACTTGCAGTTCGTAGCACTTACGCCGCTAAAACCGTACATGTATAAATGACAATTTTGTTTATTTCAGTCATTTCGTCAAAAAATATTCGTAATATTTTCTTACGATTTACAATATTTTTTTTTTCAAATGTTGAATATTTTTTTCTTGGCACCTCGTTTTAATTTAATTTTGTGTATAATCGATTTCTATTTTCCTATAAACAGTTTAAGTATAAATTATAAAAGAGCTATAAAAAATACTCCATGTATGGCATAGGATGTCATTGTGTACTCTCGGGAAAAATTGATATAAACACTATTACGTACACGTTAAAAGAAGAGGGTTTTCCGACCGACGGGACGACATTTTATTCGAAGTGTGTTTTTCACGTGAATCCTCGGACATTTTTTTTTTTGTTCTGGTCATTATAGTGCATTTTATAATATTATTATAATACTATGTGTAGGATTGTAATCGTGACGGTGTTATTGACTGCGCGGATTATGCGGCCATTCACAAGAATGGCGGTTACGGATGCAGCGGATACCTAGACCCGAACTACAAAAACAAATACGATACGTGCCAAAGGTCCGTGTTCGAACTCTCGGGTTCGTCTCAGGTTCAAAACAATAACGTACAATTCCAGCAAGGGCAGCAGCAGCAACAGCAACAGCAGCAACTGCAACAGCAGCAACTGCAATAGCAGCAACTGCAACAGCAGCCGATTCCCGATTCGTTTAATTTTTAAAAATATTTTACATTTTGTTTATTAAGACAACGAAATGAAATGAAAAAAACCTTATTTTATCTACTATCTATATAATTTTTCAATTATGATTTAATATATCGCATGTGTGCTTGCGTGTGCAATAATTATTGCGCGTCAAATGAAATATTTCTGTACTTTAACTACTTACGCAACAATAAAATAATATTTATTTTTGTCATTTACTCTGTTTCCGTGTGACGCTGCGAATCGTATAACGATTGTTTGACCCACATATCTTTTGTCCGCGTCATTAATAATATTGTATTAATTATTGACCTCCTAGGTGGACGAGAAAAAAAAATAGGTATATGCGTTACTAATTTCCCAACAATAGTGGGTCGTATCGCTAAAGGCTTCGGTGAAACCTTGGTCACATAATATTTTGTTTTTGAAATAACGCCAACCAAAAAGCGCGTTTGTATTATACCCAAATACCTAACCAATAACCTTGTTCCGAGTCGCGGAATTATCGCTAAAATATTCGATTGTACCCATGCCGATTCAGCTGCAGGTGTCTAATACCAATTATGTTTAGCACAAAGTACGTATAATACGTATACATAATATACATACATCGACCTTTTCATAATAATAACGATGACGTTTGTTAAAAATAATATTATATAATATAATGTATAGATATTCGAACAACTGTAGGATATTTTTTTCTTTTTATTTGATATTATACAAACATTTTCGAACAAACTAATTTGTTGGCCAATTTGTACTATTTCCCCACCCCCTTTTTTTCTTTATCGCAAAAAGTCATGTTTATCTGCATCAGTGGCTCGTTGAAAATGTAAGTAGGTATGTACCGATAAATATTAAAATACTCGATGACGACCCATATTTCGAAACAAAGACGTCGTTTTCTTTGATGCATGTATTATATTATTGTGTACGGTGTATGGCAGTGCGTTAGTGTTTCTAAATCGATAAATATCATTAAACTTTCTGTTTTACTATAGTAATCAAATCCTTTGTGCGGGTGGATAATAGTATCTACTCTCTCCGTAATGATTGTTTATTTATTAAACTACTTGATACGTTATATTATTACCTATGTTTTGTTTGAAAATCGAATTGCTGTTTTTTACATCCGTTTCCGTTCGCGTATGGTTTTCGCGCAAATACACGCATATCCGTTTCATATTGATCCGAAATTCTAATGTTAATAATTATTGAAACTAGGCACTAACTAACTAGAAAGTCAAAATTAAGTTGAAAAGTTTCCTTTGTTAGTGTATACCTAACTCTAAACTCAATCAGTTAGTTTAAATTCTGAATAACTTTTTAACTTAACGCGTTGTTATAGGGATACATAAAATACGAGTATACGAGTCTAAAAAGATAAAAAGATAAAAGTAACTGGTTATTCAGTTGGTTTATCATTTTCTTTAAAATCTACACTTAAATTTTCAAACATGAAAATACGATTATATAATATTGATGTGTATGTGTTTAGTTTTTCAGTTTTGAACAGACAAATTTTTACGTTATCGATTTTCAAAATAAAATAACTAACTTAACTTTTAACTTTTTTATTATTTTTGATCAACAAATTCTGATTTCACTCCTTCTTCCTCTCTCCTTCACTTTTATCCCAACATTTGCGATTGGCTCAATTTTTTAATTTGATTTAAGGGTTTAATTTCATTAAGTTGGATATTTTTTCTTTTAATTTAAAAAACACATACAATTCAGTTTAATTGATTTTTTTTTTTATATTAACTAACTTAACTTTTAATATTTTGTTAATCATAACATTAGTTGCATCTAGAAATAATACAGTTTTAGTCTATAAACAAATCATGTAGTAAAATACATATTTAAATAATGTTTATAAAAATTACACTAACAATATTAAGAAAATTTCGTTTTAAATGCTATCATATAGAAACGTTAATATTATCTTCGTCATAAGTTTTTATTTTAATATATTATTAGATTTTACTTCTGACTTGTCAAAAATATCAATTTTAAATCAAAAGTTACCTACTTACATCTTATACTTGTAGTATTATAAGATTGTTCTAATAAAAGTTTTAAAAACGTATACACGGGGGGAATTTGGGAGTCTAATCCCCACCGTTGCGTTTTTTTATCTTTACACATAATATACGTAAATTTATGTATAGATTTAAAGTCACTGAACTCCTCCAAACAAAATTCATTACAAAAAGAAATTTAAAATTTGTAAAAACGGGTATAATAGTTACGTCTGCTATACAAAAAATATGAAATATCGGAAAACTTGAAACTATGCCAATAACAGCGGGGACGCGACGCTGAAATTTCCGAAATTTTAACGCTCGTATTTCCGTGCAAACGAATATATAGTTTTTAAACTATTTGGTGACAATATAATATGAAATTCGATAGATTAAATAAAAAAAAAAAAATATCAGCAAATTATATTTATATGTTATTACCTGTGTATGTTGATGTATGTGTGTATTATGAAATCCGCGATTGAAACAAACGACAATGGCGTTATATTATCTACGTTTTTTTTCTGTTTCGACCATAGACGGATTATGATAATAACAATAATAGTACAGTAGATTTTCATACAACTATACCCACTTTGAAAAAAAAAAAATCGCCGACAGCTCTAATAATAGCAAAATAAGCCTATCGGTTCGTGTATACATCGTCGGTACGATGGTGTGAGGATGCATGTTGAGAACTCCTAGGACACGTTACGTATACACTGTTCGGTATCGACTTGTGGGCACCAGGCATACAATATCATAGGTAGAGAGGTATCTACCCCGTGTGATCTATACGACAATATTCATTGTGCAGAATTCCGTCGGAGCAGCCGGATGTCGTGATGATGGGCGCGCTACTTTGGCTCCTGTCGACCGCGGTGTTCGTCACGTTGGTTTTTTCTCAAAACGATTTGCAAGGTAATCGTTTCACGTTTTATTATATTATAATAACTATTATTGTTATTAAGGATATTATTACATCTATAATACAATAGTATAACAGTGATAATAATTATTATTGTAATTGTTGTTATTAGGTATAGATTTTAACATTATATAGTTTCACACACACACACACTCACCGCGCGGCTCTAAATATTATATTTTCGATATAACCGAAAAACTTTTTTTTCATTTTTTTCACCAACATATAGTTTACTATATTCTGGTTGAACGCTATAATATAATACCGTCTTCAAAATGATCGTTTGCAAAATGACCTATTTCTTAGCTTGACTGTAGAACAAATTACCATATTCCTTGTCGTATATTAATGTGTTCTACAAATTATAATCAGTTTCGAGCAAACAATATACAATAATTTACGACGATTGATTTACTAGGCATTTGATAAATTTAAATTGATTTCTCGTTTCCTTTTCAATAAAATTTACCTTAAAATTGCACACTTCCACGAAGATATCATGCAGGTACAGAAAACGTCATAGTATTTTCCTCGTGCTCCAGGACTATTTAAATTTAAAAATTACAAAATTATAATTGTATTATTCACATATTATCTACGAAGTAAAACAATAATTAATGGAAATTTAAATATTTTACACACCTAAATGTACTAAGAAAAATACACTTATTACTTATTGAAATATTATTTTACTGTTGACCAAATTAGTATGTTTCGTTTTCAACGGTTTCCAGTTTTACCTAAACATTATTAATACGCTGTACCTAATATTTCATAACATTCTACAATATAGAATATTGTCTGAAAAGTAATATTATTAATGAGGATAACAAAAAATAAAAAATGGGCGTCAGTTTTGTATTTATTTTTATAGTCATTAACATTATAACAATTCCTTTTTTTAATCATATTAAACAGAGTGTCTCACGGAGATTTGACAAATGTTATAACTTTTGTTATATAGTAATATTTTTTTAAGTTTTGGGTTGTTTATAATAATTACTTGCGCTATAATTCTTATATTTGATATTTATTAAAAAAACATTAATTTACTTATGATGAATTGTTGATTTTCCACAATTTTTCGAAGTTTTCCAAAACTTCCAAATTTTCTGTCATCACCACTACTTATTAATAATAAGTAAAATTCAATTAATAAATAATAACTATCATATTGTAATAATAAACATTATCGTAGTTTTTCACAGGAAAAGTGGTAAATAGGTATTAGGGCAAAGGTAATATTATTTATTAGTGGCAATAAAACCAGAGCAAAAGTTATTGCTTTTTCGGATCTCAGACGCCTTGTATACATAGTCTATTTTGTAACCTTAATCATCTGCATATTTTATCGTTCGTAATCAAATTTCATAAGTAGGTGGAATACAACTTTTATAATAAAATAATATATTTATGCCATAGTAGTAGAACATATTAATTGAGTATACTTTTTTTGTGTCCCACTGAAAATAATTTTAAAGTGCAACCAAGTCGTTATATTAACTATCACTGACACTATTTGCATAAACTCCATGGAAAATAATTGTTTCAGTCAGTTTTATTAAGTATACGATAATTTTAATTGTGAAAACTAAAATGATTGTATGATTTTGAAAATGAAAAAAAATATCGTTCTAAATGTACACCATGCATAGTACTTTACACGTTTGTTTTACCGTATTATATACAATTTTTTGATTTTGGAATAATTGTATGGGCAATAAATGCTTAAAAAATTATGCACGCTGTATTTAATTAAATATGTTGTAAATAATCTTAAGTTAAAACACCAGTTGTCATGTATGAAAATTCCCGTTAATCGACGCAAAGATAAATTTCTTATAGTGTAAATAAGGTTGAAATTAAAATAATTAAGTAAAAACAATTTATTATACGATCATTTATTGCGATATCGTGAAAAAAAGTTTTAAAATGTTTAAACGTCGTAAAAAAAAAATCTACCTCAGTCGTATTAGAAATACGTTCATAGGTATGTATGCAAGATAAGTATTATATTACTTATAAATTATATTCGAATACTTTCTTTTAAAAATATTAAAAATATTTTACTGATATAGCTTTTTTTCAACACATTTTATATGCCTTGAATGATTTTTACAAATGAATATTTATTTATATTTATGAATACCTAATTTAAATAGGTTCAAGAATTTCAGATGTTCCACATTATAGCATATTGTTTAATTGCATATTATAGTAAATTAGTTAATTGGGTTGACCTTAAGTAGATAAATTAAATCATTATAACGATAGTTATTAAATTTTATAACAATACATTTCGAAAAAAAATTTTATTGCAAATTCTATTTGAACCATTAAAAAATATTCAAATTTTAAATAGTAAAATACTGTAATATTGTAAAAATATAAAGATAACACGAACAAAAGTATTTATTACGTATTTAAATACACGTGTTCGATATACTTAATAAAACTGACCTGCAGAACTTTATTTTTTTTAACTAGATTTTAACTTCTTTTACCCGTCACGTACCATGCCTGTACTTGACACGCCACGAATACCGACTGTTTTCAACCGATACCGTACTGATAATACTTTCATAAATGATATTCGTATGCGGGCCGACCGACATGCTTCGCTTGCGTTTAAAAAAATAGTGGCACCAGCATAGCGGCATTTCGATAGAATCGTGGAAAACTATACTAACCTATCGTTGATAAAAAAAAACGTGATTACGACTAGAAATTAATTTGAAAAAAAAAAAACAGCTATTTATTTGTTATATAATTATCAAAACGCACGAGTAAATGAATAACAGTAATTACAATGAAATATCCGTTTACCTCCAAACAATTTGCGTAATATTACGTCTGTGAATGCCCACACGGATTTTGTAAATATTCGATATTTGTGCCAATTTTTCGAGACATTAGTTGGCAATAATTTGCCGACTCCGTTCGTTCTTAAAGGTAATACCCATATCCTGTTCTCGCGGTATTTCCATGTCCAGTTAAGAGTCGTATCGCCTATATCGGAACGTGTGGGTCGTTCGCCTATAATACCATTTTAGTCCAGTTATACTAATTTGATGACCTCGATTTTTGCGGATTGGTAATGGGTAGTAAGTACCTACTAATAACACTGTTCACCGCCGAGTAAATTATATTTTTAAGAATAAATAGAATATTGTGTTACACTTGGGCGAGGGCCTGTGAAGCATATACAAGCATAAATTATCTATATTATTATTCCGTAGGTGGACTAGGTAGACAAAAAAATATTATTGATCAATTTTCTGAAAAATAACTCTAGACAATAAAAAAATTGGTATGAGAAAATGAATAAATATTTTGAAATATAAGTCTTAGAACAATAATTTACGACTACTGCGTTTTTTATTTTGTTATAAAAAAAAAATACGTCACATAAATCGTTATTGTTAATATTTTTATGATGTATTGACACGCAGTATTAAAAAAATATTCTACAAAATAATCGAAAAAATGTTTTTTTACGATGATGATGAAACAATACTAATAATAATATTTAGGACTATAATGAATGATTAATTCGTTAACAATCGTAAATTGTCATCGTGTAGTTAGAACGCGAATCTTATCGACGTTTTAAAACCTACCACTGGGTTCGATCTCTAAAAGAATTATGGAAAAAAAAACAAAAAAAAATCACATTTTGTAAAACAAATTATGTTTAATTATTCTTTATCGAATAATATTCACAATTAAATACCTATTGAATTTTACGGAATCGTTTTATTAAGCAACAGGCGTTAAAGAAAAAAAAAAAATGATTTGCGAGAATTTGTTATTTTCGATTAATATTATAATTATTCACCTTGGTCGCGAATCACCTATATATTTAAAATATAAACTTATGAGTAATATTTTCATTTTCTCCCGTTGGAATCCCCGGATCGAATATATTCAGAAACTTCAAAATTATTTTGTAAACCATCACAATAATCGTCGGTACCTACAATTTTACACAAAAATAGAAAAAAAATCTTTCTTGATTATTGTTGTTTATTTACTATTATATTTAATTGGAACACGGTAAACAGTATGTTTTCTTACTGTGTTTCGCGAAGTAAGTACATTAAGTTACGGCTATTCGAATTATGTGGAATTGATCATTAAAACAAAAGCGTGAAAACAGTTCACCCCATATAATAATAAAATATACGTCCAAATTATTTACCCTCAATCGTGTAAATATTAAAATAGAAAGACTTAAGTGAATTTGCATAAAATATTCACTATAGGATACTTGTAACAACCATATACTACATAGGTACCGAAGATGGAGCAAAAAAAAAAAAAATTCTATACTTAGGGAAATGTTGAATAATTTACATAAGAATTTACACCTCCGATAGAAACAGAAAAAAAATGTTCAGTTTATTTATTTGATATTATAAGTAAATACCCGCACAGACTTACGGCATTCGTTAGCTAAATATTATTATTCTTTATTAAATTAAAAAACAACACGCACGAGTAAAATGCACTTTTCGGAAGGTTTGTTTTATTTCAACACACAGCATTTTATCTAAGCGTGTTAATTTTTTAAACTACACTACCTATCCGATTGTAGGTATGTGTTAATAGTTTTGGTACCGTGCAAATAACAGCTGATCAGGAAACGCATTAAGTATATACAATACGTGTTATGTTTAGGTATTTATACAAAATGATGATGTCAAATTATTTAAATAAACTTATTG
The DNA here is from genome assembly GCA_902439185.1 of Cinara cedri. Classification (NCBI taxonomy): domain Eukaryota; kingdom Metazoa; phylum Arthropoda; class Insecta; order Hemiptera; family Aphididae; genus Cinara; species Cinara cedri. The sequence continues at coordinate 85 of CABPRJ010000536.1, read as the reverse complement.
TTATACTTGTAATATTTCAAACGCCTACTGCTATGATTCCTTTTGTTTTTAACTATATATATATATTTATATATATATATATATA
>CABPRJ010000535.1:0-243310 GCA_902439185.1 Cinara cedri | reverse complement strand
CCCAACCTGCAGTCCGCGAGCTGTATGCGGCCCACGGTAGATTTTAATATTCCCCTCACTTTGATTTCAAATCATCAATTAATGATATATAAAAATATGAGAAAAAATTTATTTTATAAACATAAAACTAGAAAATATTAAAAGTTAAAAAAAGTTTAAATATTATGTACTTAATAGTGAATACTATTAAATAGAAGTTTAATTTTTATCAGGATCTGATAATGATAGAGAAATTAATGTAAATAAAAGAACAATAAATTATTTTAAAATTGTTTTTTTCTTTTATAAATATATTATAATAGCTCGTCAAAAAATTTCTACTCATTATTCGCTATGGTAAATTTATAAATAAAATGTATTATTACTAAAATGTATGAAGCCCACAACAACTTCTACTTACATGATGTGGCCTAGTCTTTACAAATTATTGGGTACCCCTGAGTTATAGTGTTATAACAATTAAAGGTTCTTTCACCTATAATGTTCTTCACATTTTCTTGTTACCTACCCGATGTGGTTTTGTACAACAAATCGAAGGTTATTTTTGATCTTGGGTTTTTAGTTCCACCTATAATGCTTTTTTAATTTTATCTGTTACTTACACTACGTGGTTTTGCACAAGACCGGTTGTCATGAATACATAATTTAACACAATATTTATTTCTGTGTTGGTGTAACTACATATTTTTTAATTCAACTTTTTTTCTTGACTTCTTCTTCTTTGGTATTTATGCAGCCCGAATGGTTTATTTCTTATCATTTTTTCTGAAAACTGTATTCTACACGAGGCAATATTATTTTATTTCTCGACTTGTTTATTGTTGTTTATTGTAAGCAAGGTAGTTACAATACGTCATGGAGGAACAACTTCGGCATCAAAAATCGATTGCTAACAAGTTTAGAAATAAAATGGCCGCAATAAGATGGAACCAATGAAATTTAATGAATTTATCACGGGAAATTTAAATATTATTTTAGTATGTCATTATTTAAGTGCTTTTATTTAAAAAAAGGCATCAAAAATCAAAAAATGACCTCTTTAGAGTACCATCTAGACAACTTAAGTTTTTAGAAAAGCTATTACACGTAAAAATCGGAAGAAACTTGTCTACTATCATAGTAAACTTACTAGGAAAAAACGTGTCCACAGACTAGGCAAAAAAAGAAAGAAAAATATAATAAACATCTTAGTAAAACCAATAGTACCTCGCTACGCTCGGAATCTAAAATCATACTAATACGATAGTTATGGCATGATAGCTGAAGTGTGGTAGTTGTATAGTAAAATATGAATAATTTAAAGACGGGCATATTTCGCACAATAGGTGCAGTGACTGTTGTTAATGAGAAGTTGAGAAGGTTATACATTGAAATTAATTTTTATCTGATAGCAACGATAAACCATTACTTACTAAAAACGATTCTGAGCTGAGTTCAGAAGATAGTAATTCTTTGTCAACAATATATAATGTCATATAATGGTAAAATAATTAAATACAGGCATTATATATTTTCTTTAATAATATTTGTTTGATTTTTAGTATTGTACCGATTTTCCCGGTTTTCCCATGTTTTTCCAGGTTTTTCACGTTTGTTGAGAAAACTATAGGGAAAATTGAAAATTACCTTCCTAAAGTATCTTCCCAAGCAGGTTTTCTTTCAGAAAAGGGTCTACATGGTATACATTGGAGTAAGCTTTCTAGTAGAAAGTATTCACATAAAAAAAAAAATAATAAAAATAAACATCTTTGTAAAACCAATATATTCGTCATTATACTTTTAATCTAAAATATCATTAGGCCATTTTTTGTGGCGTTTACTATGGATGTTTTGGCTGCATTTGATAAAGACATTGGAACTCCGCGATCGCAGTCCACAACTCGTGAGTAGGGATAGTATTATGCGATTTTGCGATTTTAACAACAGAATATGTGTGTAATTCATATGTGTCCTACTACGCGTGTTACGTTTTACGTTTCAACTTTCAAACTGCACGTGCGAAAATCAATAAAAGAACAAAATAGTTTTGAGAGTTATCTTGCAGCCGCTGTATTCGTATAAGAACCTATTTGGAACCCTAGACGCCCGAACCATAAAAACAGTACAAAGATCCAACATCTAAAGATGTTAGTCCATTATCAAAAAAGATTTAAATATTAATGGTTATCTAATCAATTAATGTTATTTATTTATAATTATTAGATAATTAAGTTATACCTAGTAAATAATATGTTTTAATATTTGCAATAATCTAATAACATTGATTTTAAATATTAGTATAATCAGTGCTTCAGTGGTAATAATAAGGTATATAGCCTGCTATTTCAAGAAATATAATCAAGAAAAACAAATATTCATTCATAAATATAGAAATTGACAATTGTATTGACATCTTATTTATAATATTAGACTAATAATACGAGGGTTGTCGCAAAAGTAATGCACAGCGCGCTCTAGCTGTCTTGCAATGTGATATTATCAGCTGATTTTAGTATCAGTTTGTAGCTTGAAGTCTAACGAACACGTGCGTTTTCAGTTTTAGTTGTTTTAGTAAAGTATGATGATGTGTGAGAGCGATAACGAAAGTGAGAACAATTCGTCGGCTCACATTTCTGTTTTTGAGCAACGCGCATACATTAAAATCGAAACGATTCGTGGTAAAACAGTGCCTGAAATTCATGCCGCGTTAAATGAATTGTGTGGAACGGATACTGTGGATCGTAGTACGGTGCAAAGATGGCATCAGCGATTCCGTGATGGTCGTATAAGTATTGATAACAACCCTCGCTCTGGCCGACCCTCTACGGTTACTCAAGACAACACTAACGCGGCTATTCTCGCAACTCTACTCGATGAAGACCGACGAATAACGGTGAGAGAGATAGAGAATGAAACAGGTATTTCAAAATCAAGTGTTCGCCGCATTTTAACGGAAATTCTACAGAAACGAAAGATTACAGCACGTTGGATGCCTCATTTTCNGATCGTATAATTGCAATAGATGAGACTTGGATCCGTGATTTTGAGCCGGAATTAAAATCTCAAAGCAATATTTGGAAGGGAATAACATCACCAAGAGCAAAAAAAGTTCGTCGCCAGCAAACAAAGGTGAAAAAAAATGATGATTTTTGCTTACGATAAACTTGGGAAAATTGTCACTGATCGAGTTCCAATTGGCAGTAGTGTAATCGGGGATTACTACAAAACATTCCTTGCCAAAAAATTGCGACCGGAAATCCGTAAAAAGCGACCAGGAATGTTACAAAATGGTGTGTCCATATTGCACGATAATGCGCGGCCGCATATCGGAGCACCAGTCGTCGCTCTTTTGGAGAAATATGGATGGGAACACCTCAAACACCCACCGTATTCGCCGGATTTAAGTCCTCCGGACTTTGATTTATTTCCAAAACTGAAGGAACCACTTAGAGAGATCCGTTTTCCCAACTTAGATATACTAAATGAAGAAGTGAGCCGAAGGATCCGTGAACTCAACAAAGATGGCATCCTATGCGGCATTCAAGCGCTCCCGAAACGATGGCAATCGTGTATAGACAAGCAGGGAGATTATATCGAAGGTCTATCATATCACCAAAAATAATTATAATATGTCATTAAAACAAGAAAAATAGCAAAAACTAAAATGTATACATTTTAATTTACATTCAATAATGAAGTAGAAAAACAAATAATAAAAACAATTTAATAATAAACAAACACAAACGAAATACGGATACCTAATTGATGTCGTCTTGCAGGTCGACGATCGAATGAGCAAATTAAAATAAAAACAGTCAGATGTCCCCATTGAAATCGCTGGTATAGATCACCGAAATTCTTACACAAAAATCACAGTGGGGCCGCACTAAATTGTAACAACGCACGAATTGTTAAAATAATTCTCCAATTCGAATTTTTAGTAACAAAATTGTCTTCAAAAGTTCTCACCGTTCTTGGATGATGTTGATTTTTCTTTCTACGATAGAAACCGTTTTAAAGATTTAAATTTCCCCCTTTTCACGAATCATTGATTCACTGTTTTGGGGTGGATTTGCATCATGATGAATATCCGTTGCTAGGAAAACGTAACTTCGTTACCTAGTTTTTTGTTTATTGTTTAATATATTTTTAAAATGCGAATTATTCCAACCGGTCTAGTAGACATAATATTTTTTTAATATTATGAAGGTATATAAAATATATATATTATAAAGAGTGAATTTGTGAAATGTTCTAAATGGCAAAAAATATTTCCGAATTTTTATTCGTGATTTATCTCAATTAATTTATTTCAAAGTGCCCGAGATAACAATCCAGTTCTAAAAGCCGAAATCAATTTATTGTGTAGAAGTTAGTTCATAAATAGCGCCTGTTTCATGTGTTATGGTACAATGTACTTACATACGCGCATTCCAAAAATATAAATAAATATTTTTCAGCACTTGTAACGTTTGACAAATTCACTCTTTATATTTATACCTAAGTATATTTATTTTCGTTCAAACAATATTACAATCAAAGGTTAAAAATGTTACAATGGGAAATTTTTGGAGAAGTGGTCCGAGTGACCTACAACTAAGAGATTCCGAATATTCAACATTGAGTATCACCAGTGAAAGCGCGCTACACAAATTCAATACACGCCGTCCTCCGTGTCGCTTATTAAAGAACGATGAATTGTGGGATAACGTAGATCAAAAAACTAGAATATGCGTCGTACGAAAAAAGGTAGAAAATCAAATTTACGGTTTGCTAATGATATTGCAGTCAAAGCTTAATAGAGTTTCAGAATGCTGTCTGTGTCTCCTTAACTTTGGCTTTTGTGGATAGCGGAGTAATGACGCGCGTGTTTAAAATACTATAGGATACGATTTTTTATGAAAATATAAAGTCCAATATTTTTAATGATTTTAATGAGGGATAAGTTAAATTTCGGTTGAGAGGAACAGGATAACCCTGAGTTGTGTCCCGGTTTATTTATTATATTTTTTTATTTTATTTATATTTTGGAAACATTTGTCCAAACTAGTGTTTCCCAACTTATTTTACTTACAGAACATTTTCAGGAATTTCAATATATGGCTAACCACCTTTTTTTTTTTCATAACCACATAACGTAGACATATTTTTGGATACTCAAATAATGAGTGGGCAGTCCGTAACTTTCAACAAAATGTTTGTAATCAATTTCCATGACATTCTAGAACTCCTAAATTTTATTTATAAAAAATAATCAAATCAAAAATGTTGTATACTAATTTATTTTTTTCCAAATTCCTCACGGCACCCTTGGGTTCTATAGAACACCAGTTGGATAACACTGATCCAGACTATTAGATTCATTCAGAAGATACCACGTGAAGATTGGCTAAAAATGTCCCCAAATCAAACAATTCTATTTCTTGTTACTTTACTCTTATACAATATATTACTATTATTAATTTGTTTTCGTAAAATTCACATAAATACACGAATTAATGTATTGGTAAAATATTACTGCGATGTGTTTAAGAAACTTATTAGTATATAAAGAATTTAAGAAACAAAATATCCAAGGACCAAATTTAAGTATTCCCGATGGAATACTCGAGTATTTTGGAAACTAGAATTTCGTATATTGATATGATTCTAATTCTGTTTGAGCCTAGAAGAGTTAACCTATTATACAAGCTAGCTCTTATATACCCTAGAAGTACCCAGATTAGGTTAGATTAGATATCCGAAAACAAATAACCCTTCTAAAAATTCAATATACCGTTAAAACGACTAATTACAAGTTAATTCTTCTATTATAAAAAATCACTCCACTAATATAAATGTAATCACTTTTTATCATATAATTCTAAACTGCGTCAGTGAGAGTTATAAGACAGATGTAATTTATACTGATTTCGCAAAAGCGTTTGATAAGGTTAACTACTTTATTCTATCACAGTAAATTAATTCTATTAGTATAAATAATCCATTATTATCATGATTTAGATCATTTGTCTCTAATAGAATTTAAATAGTAAAATACAAAAATATCATTTATTCTCCTATAAATATAACATCTGGTGTTTCACAAGAATCACATCTTTCAGCACTTATTTTTAATATATTCATAAATGATTTAAATTTTTGTCTACGTTTTGCTACATTATTTTTGTTTGCTGATAATTACAAATTAATTGATTTTACAAAATCCATTAATGATGCATATTTACTACAAAAAGATATAGATAATATGGTTAGCTGGTGCTTAATCCATAGTTACTGAAATATTTGTACATTGATTACCTCTACTACAATATGTATCTATAAAATCATAATCATTATGCATCATAGTTATGTAAATCTATGTTATACATGAACTATAGAGTAAGATAGAGGGGCCGAGTTTTTGTTGATGCATAAAGTGACGAATTTTTGCAGTGTAGTCTTTTTAGTAATGTAAAATAGATTTATTATAGTATATGAAACAAGAGTTAGCTAGGTTATGCATTAAGGGGGTTGGTTGCGAACAAGATATTCAACAATTTTAAAATCATATTTTGGTCATAGTCTAATTACAGTATAAGTTATGGACCAATTTTTTTTGAAATGGTGTTATAATTAATTAAAGAAATATCTCTTTCACACATCTTGAACATTGGATCACAGAATAAGACAATTAGATTTATTGAATCTAACCAAAAGTGTTTTTTAAATACGTAATTATTTATTTTAGTTATAAAAATGCATAATATAGTATAATAATATTTTAAAACCTCACTTCTAAATGGTGAACGAATGAATAATTTCAATAAAACATTTTTTTGAAGACTAAATTGTACTCGATCAAATAGATATATTACCAAGAAAATACAACTTTTAGATTTAGAGATTTAATTGTTTAAAGAAAATAATTTTCTTTTACTCTTTAGTTAGATTTACCAAAAAGCGAGAATTATTGTGAGAATCGTAAATATGATACTGATTTCCTATGTTAAGATAATTAGATTAGGTCCATGACACCAGAGAAACATTAATTTGTCGGTTTTTAGTTTTTTCAATATATACCTAATAAGTAGGTGTACCTAGGTATCTTATACAGAGAACTAATTTTAAACAAAATTATATACTCTGAATAATTTTTCATTTACTGGATGTCTGGATTTGATGTGCAAAGCTACGACGTCGGGTAGGTAACAAAATAAAAAAACAAATGTATAGAAATTGTGTACAATATGTCTAATTTAATAAATAAAAATATTTTTAATTATATATATTCTCCAGTGTTATGTTTTCAAAATCTAAAAATAAGTGCAATAAATTCGGTGAAATAAATACTGTGATATAATCATGGACACATCCATATGATTAATATCTATAGATATAATATATTTTATACCATAACATAATTACATAACCTCAATAAGTATAACTGACAGCGCTCGTGAGCAAATTGTGAACTATATCTAACTCAGTAAGCGGTCGTCAGTCTATAGGCAGGAGATGACCGTGATTTTATGTATTCACTCATCCAAACATCCAGTATGAATTTTGAATTTATCATATGAACCACTGTGGTTAGTGATATAAATTATGTCACATAATATATAACTCATTTCAAAAATTGGGACCTAGGGGGCCAATTCTTAAAACGTAATGAAATTTTATCGAATGTGATAAACAAATTAGTTATAGGATACAACATTTTTGTATTCTTGAAAAAGGATAAAATTGTATTAGTTGACTATCGTTTAATTATTTGTCTACTGTATAAAAAATTAAAAATCAGCAATAAAATTATATCGATCACTAGCTACATAATTTATGATGAGATCAATGTTATTATTGAAATTTTACTAGGTTATTGGTGTTTTCTAGTGTATAATATAGTATTATAGTATTTGGTATTACTACTTTTTTCATCATCGCGGATAAGTATGTACTTAAAAATGGTAAACGGAAAAAAATCCCCCAGTAAAAATTTTTCCAGAAAAAAGGTTCTCATTGCAAAAATGTACTTATATAATATGTTACTGTTAAAACCCGAAGTCCGTCAAAATCAGTCAATTCACTAAAATTGTATTTGAACTTATATTACCTATATCTATAACCTTTAATTTCGGACGAAATTAATAAACGTAACTATTACCTTGACCCAGTTAAAGTACATTTGGATTTCGAAATATCTGTGATTAATGTTAATCTCTTAACAATATTATTGGTAGTTACATAAAAATAATGGATTGTTTTTATCATTTATGCCAAAGTACTCATAAGCGTATACAAAAGTTAGGACTAGAAACTAAATATCGAACAGATGAGGATTTCAGCCATTTTTGTACTATGTTAGATAGCTTAGCTTTTCTTCCATTAAGCAACATCAACGAAGGAATGGATTATCTTAAAACTATTGTTTCTTTAGACGCGGATGACTTAGTCGATTATTTTGATTCAGTTTATGTACGTAGTCCTTTGTGTAGAATAGGAACTGATGAAAATTTAAGTATTCGGTTCCGTCGACTTCCTCCTTAATTCTCTCCTCCAACGTGGAATGTGCGTTAAAGTACATTATTGGGTAGTAGTAAAACCAATAACGTGTGTGAGGGATGGAATAATAGGTACAGTCATTTGGTTGGGCATACAAATCCATCGATATGGACATTATTAAAGTATATGAAAAATGAATATATATATATTGTTATTAATTATTCGGCATTATTTGTTCTACAACACGAGAACAACAATATGAACAATAGGCTTCAAACAAAAAGAGAAAATATTATGGATGCATTTTCTATTTCAGATTCTCTATTTAGAAAAATTTTAGATTGACAAAACATGTACTTAACTCGCTTATTAATTGATATATTAGCACCTCAAATAGAAATTCATCTACCTTCATTATCAATTAGTCTAGAAGTAAAGGTAATATTTTTAATTAGATACTACCTAACTACTTAATAAATATTTAAATTCAGTAAAATAGGTAGTTAATTTAACATTTAATGATAATCTACGTTTCATAGGTCTTAATAGCACTACATTTTTTTGCAACAAGTTCATAACTAAATAACTAAATTACAGAATTTAAATATGTGAAAACAATTATTATCAATTTATATTTTATCATTACCCCAAATTATTGTTTATCAGCAATAATTTGTACATTTTGAGGTGCAATACTGTTTTATAATGTATTCAATACTGTTATCACAATGGTTCATGCGAAACATTTTATCGCATTTGATAAATGATAAAATTCGCACTTAATCATTTTATTACTTTTGATAAATATGTCGAATGATTTCAAGAATTAGCCCCCTGTATATCACATAGAGTCTATTATTCTAAGGTATGTCACGAATACTTACATATTTCAAATAATTTCAAATAATTTTTTTTCCATATTGTTGGTAAAACTATATTTTGATATTTTCGGTATTGGTATTACTGCAAGCCGCTGTAGCTACAATTATTACCTTATCAATTTTTTAACAATCGGGTATTACTTCGTTTTGTCATTTACATTTTATTTATAATTATTATTAATATAGAAGCGAGAATGTCTCAACCACAGGTAGGTGTTTTATTTAATATTAAGAGTGTATTACGATACAGTAGTTATTATTATGTTTGGCGATTAATATTTTATTAAATTCTCAGTGAGTAACAAATTAATAATATTATGTTAAATGTTGTACTTTTGAATTTGATATTTATTTTTATTTCAACTTAAATAAAACGCTGATTATTTTTTATGTGTTATTTATTTATAATTAAACATAATAAATCTATCAAGCAATATCTATTAAATTGAAAATATAAATCTGTATGTTGTAGTTGTACTTTTAATAACATATTTTTTGTTAAAAAGAAAAATAATATTTTTATATTGTTACATTATATTATAAACATTATTATTAGAGAATAAAAAATGTTTAGTGAGATAACCTAATTTAAACCAGTTATCATTTATTTGAAAATTTCTTAAATACAAAGTGGCCAATCCAAATCAAAATTTCAATAACTTAAAGTTTATGATTGTTCTATACATGGTTTAAAGGCAGTCATCTATACATATTATGTCTACATTGGTTTCCTTTAAGTTCATTGATTTAAATAAAAAAATAATAAAATAATAAGTCAAAACTTTGATTATCTGTGTTGTACAATTTAAGTTTTGTGGGTTCTATTTGGGTTTCTATGGGCGTATAGCTATTATAGGTAATATTAAGTCCTGAGTAAGCATACAAATATATAGGTAGTGTAAGCATTTAGGTATCTTTATTAATACGTATAGGTAGCAAATATGTAATACCAAATCTGTTCTAAATTTTATTAGGTACAGTCGAAAACCAATGATTCAAATGGACAAATTTTCCAGGACACAGTCAAAAAACCAACGGCTATAGTAAAGGTTACCTTTTTTTTAGATACCTAGGGCCTAATAGTACAATAGACTTTTATATTATTATTCAATCAAATTTAACTGAACAAACACTAAAAAATTTCAGTCGAATAACGGACGTGATTTAAAAAAAAGAAAGATCATGGTGGATAAAAGTCAACAAACATCCATCAGTAATATTATGAAAATACCAAAGGCTTCAGTAAATATAGTATTTTTTTTTCTTTATTAAGCAGGCTAAATAATATAATACTCAATTAATCAAATAATAAATTTGAAAATTTCAGTCAAGTGATAGACGTAAACTCAAGATCATGGTGGATAAGAGTCAACAAACATCTTCAACAGCTATACCAACCTACAAAAAATCAAAATAAGATATTTGGAGGCCCGAGAGGCGAACTTTTCAATGTGACACTCAATAAACAATAATAAAAAAAAAAATGTCTACAACTCATTACTCAAATACACAATATGTTTTACCAAAAGATAAATACAAGTATTATTTAAATAAATGTATTTGTATAAATATCAACATATTAAATGATAATGCAAAATTATCAAAATATTTAAATATATTTGTAGCTAATAATTGTATGTTCTGTATAATTGCTTACACTAGAGTGAGTGAAAATACTAAATCATGTATTGATCATAAATGTGTATAATATATCTAACTTAAATCATATATCATCTTATATTGTTAAAACTAACCTTATAAATGACTATAGTTAAATAAGCTGTTTTCATGATTCAAATAATCTTACTTGTCTAACTGAATAATAATTTAAGTAAAAATCTAAGCAAATATCAAACTTACACTAACTATAAACATCTCAATTATTAAAATCATATTATTAGCATGAATTACTATTTGATCTAAATGTAGATAACTTATTAAATATTTTTAGTAATAAAATAAATAAATTTATTGAACTCTCTACTGCTGTATTACATATTTTGAATAATTCATTTTAAAATCAATTTAGAGAAAAATTAAATTTTTACTTTCATCCCCTAAACACAAAAAAAAGTAAATTTTTATTTATTCACTTTAAAAAAAATTACCAAAATAATCATTTTGTAAAAAATGTTTATTTATCACACAATCATATCTGATGAATAATTTCTTAATTATAGCTGTTTTAATTTCTAGAAATAAGGCATGAAAATAATTAATATTTAATAAATTAACATGTTATGTGATAAAGAATCATAATGAGCAATGTAATTCTTTAATTTAGGAACATATGGTTCTTCATTTAACAAACATAGTATAACAAATCTAATTCTAAAAATACTGTTAATACCATATCTCTTACAACTGGCACCTATCCTTTTTCTTTCAGAGAAACTATTATTGAACCACTTTATAAATCCGAGGATAAAAAAGTTCACAGTAATTTTAGACCAATTTCTCATACATTCACTTTATCAAAAATTATTTGAAAAATGTACAAAAATATGATAAATGCAATTTTTAAATAAATTTTTCAATAACTAAATTGCAATAAAAATTGTCAATAATAATCAATTTAGTTTTCATACAAATATGTTAACTATTTATCCGTTGGTAAAATCATTTCATTTTGTACATAATAATTTTGACAAGTTTAAAATTCTAGGCATATTTTTAGACTTTGAAAAAGTTTTTGATTCCGGTAATTATGAAGTGCTCCTTAAAAAGTTATCTTTTTGTGGTAAACTTTTACTAAAATCATTTATTTCTAATATACCATAGAAAGGTAGACTAAATAATAAATAAAGTGATGGTTATATATATATACATACTTTTTCAGTTTTCTTGGTCCTATACTACTTGTAATATGGTCTTTTAAATATAAATTTAGATTTAGATGATATGGTGATTTTGTTAGGACATAAATGTTATGAAGGTTTGATTAGTTTGGCTAATAATTGTTTAGATAAAGTTAAATGTTGGTGTGATAATAATGTTTTACAACTCAATTTAAATAAATCTTAATATATTATATTTAATATCAATAAAAATATAATTAATTGTTCAGACATATTGTTTCAGACATATTTTGTGCTCATACATATAACTGCTAATATTTCACACATATGTAATTGTATACCTTTAAACATTGTTGAATCCAGGTATATGTCAACAGCCCCTCCCCTTAAATTTTATTTGGCCCCCTGTTAAATGTTGTTAAATTATTAATTAATTGAACCAATTTGACTAGTCTTATAGTAAGAAACTAGATAAGCAAAAAAAAAAAAGGTTAATACTACATATAATTTTAGTGTAATGAACCCCCCAGGAAAATTGTCTGGATTTAACACTGCCTTTAAATAAAGTGGATAGCATTTAATATATTGGTTTTATTTTTGATTATAAACTTAAATTTAAAGAACATATTTTTTTTGTAAACAACTTAATAAGAAAACTATAAGTTATATACTTACAAGTTTAAAATTCTTCGCCATATTTTAGATAAGAATACATTACAAAAAATATAATTAGCTATAGTACAATTAATTTTTACATATATTTCAATAGTGTGGGGTAATGCTTATAATATTCATATTAAGGTATTATCTGTTATGAGTAATTAACTATTAATTACTTAATTAAAATTGTTTTATTCGAGTGGTGTTTCTATCCCACAAATTTAATTTATAAAAAACGTATGTTTTTAATTTTCATGGTCTACTTGTGTGTAGTAATTTAGTCTGTGTGTACTTAGAATTAGATGTCCGTATCCTTAATTAGATGTACCTATAAAGTTAATCCTTATGATTTATGTATATATCTTAATGTACCTACATTATGAAATATAATATAGGTACATATATATGTCAAAATTAAAATATAACTTAAGTGTTCTTTCTTCCTTTTTGTACTACTGTTTTTCGTTCAAAAAGCCTAATTTATACGGTATTGCTTTATTACTTAGGATAATGAATAAGTAATACAATATCGAAATGCTAAGTAATCGCATATTATAATATTTACTTTGTACATGCATACATACATAAGCATAGAGCACTTTCTGCAAAATATAAAATAAATAAACAAAATGTACTAGACTAACTAGACAAAATTACCTTTCAAAAATGATGCTATACTCTACTTCATTAAAATTTGATCTTAAAATGCGTTTGAAAAAAAAAATTATTGCATTATAACTCCAATTTGTATTTTTGGTCAATAGTTCAACTTATAATGTAGGTACCTCTTATTAAATGTTCAAACATTTCTCTCAAGTCATACAATTTTAATAACAGATATCTATCAAATAAAAATATGTACATATAAAAACATGAAAATATCAAATACCTATAAATAATCTAAAAATAGCTAGAATGTTTTAATAATTTTACCACGTCTACAATAGGCCAATATAGGTATTTTGTAAAAACTTACAGGTATCTCCAATAATTTGTAACCAAATAATAACAAAAAAACTAAATTCTCTATATTTTACCATATTATATCTATAGGCGTGCACATGGGTGTGCAGGATAGGCAGCTATACACCCTGAAAACAATTGTGTCCCGTTTAAATTTTTGATTTATTTGCAAATATTATAGTTATTAATTGTGGTTAAAATGTATAATAAATCTAATATAGGTACAAATTAAAAAAATATTGTTCATATAAAAAACTGATAACCCGTCAGTCATAAGCTTTGTTTGTTTTAAAAATATTAGTCTGTACACTAAAGTGTTAAAGCGTCGTACTGTCGTGTCGTCGTGATTGCGTTCTGGTGTACACTGGAATTTTATTTCAAAACCAACGTTTTTAATGTAAAATAATCACACCTATGTAAAATTAGTCACATGTAAATAAATAATTGCTTCAAAGTTATAAACAAATACAAGCAATTTATGTATTGCTTGTAGTTTTAAACAATGATACTAAATTTATAATATTCTTCTTTTTATTATTAATGCAACAATGTATACAAATACAAAATATAAACTAAATTTGAATTATTGTAATATAAAGGCAATTATCTTACTGGATTATAGTAGAATCCTTACTAAAATTATTCTGCACACCCCGCGAAAAGTTCCTGCGCACGCCTATGCATGTATTCTACGTTTTTTCCCGGTTTTCCATAGTTATTAGGGAAACTTTAAGTATGGAAAATCAAACGACATATAAGTTAGGTACTTTGGAAGTTTGGACAAAGAATTCTGGTAAAAAAATATAATCTGAACAATTAAAATAATGAAATCGTTACGCCATAATTTGAAAAATTCGTATTTTTCGTCTTTTTCGATTTTCTCAATCTTATTGTTATGAAAATTACAAAAATAAATATCAAAAACTGACTTTCTCTACCAATGATTAGATATTCGAAAATCGATCTCTTTTCGATTTGAACATAATAATTTTTTGGGCCAAATAATGAACGGAAACTGTTTTAAGTCTGCAATGCGTTAACAACGAAAGCTAGAAAATATACCTAATTAAATATCGTAATCTCGATTGTAATATTATACTACCAGTCATATAAAAGTATAATACAATATTTATAAAGAACATTAATTGAAAACTGTTTAAAATGTTTTAAATTAAATTTTTTTGTTACCGTAAAAATGTTTACCTATATTAGTTGTCAATATTATTTTTTAATATGTTTAAGTTTAACTTTGTAAGTTTTTAACAAAATTTTAACAGTAATTAATGTATATTTTTCCAAATAGGGTTTATTTTTACAATTTACCTATTGAATACCTATAAATTTCATCGTTGAAATGTACCTACTTAATATTGAAAATAAAATAATCAACAAGACAACAATAATATTATTAATGTTAAGTGTTGACTAATATTGATTCAATTAAGTACCTACCTTCTAGGTAGGTACCGACAAAAGATTCCAGTTTCGCATAGATAGGTAGGTATTTAAGTATTACATTGATTATACATTTATTGCGATTTCATATTATATATCCGCTATCGAGTACTAACACACTAACAATATAAAACAAATTACTATGACAGTGTTCCAACTTATAATTTTAATTTTTGTATAAAATATTATATTTTGAATATAAAAAAATTTATAATATAAAAAAGAACGGACATACTTCGCACGTGGGTGTAGCCACTGTTGTAAGTAGGAAGTTGGGAATGTAGGATGCAGACGGGAATTTAATGTTTATCTGTAAGCAACGATAAACCATTGTTAACGAAAAAACGATTCTAACCGGAATTCAGTTGATAGTGTTGCTTTATTAACAATACAGTATGGTATATTCTACATTATGGTAAAATGATTACAACAATGATTGTTTAAAAAATATTAAAATAATAAAAACTTAATAACAAAAATAAATAAAAACGGTTGTCAATGACAACCTTGTTTTTAATCATTCAATCTTTTTTTAACTTAAAGACCGAGGTTTTCCTCATTATCTCGAATATTAAAGAGAATTTCGAAAAATTACCTCTTTAAAGTACCACCCAGAGAACATTTCCTTTCAGAATAGGTGATATACTTGATAATCGAAGTGTTCTTTCTAGTAAAAAAAAGTGATCACATAAAAAAATAAACATTGTAACACCAATACTTTCCTTGTTCCTCTCAGAATCTAAAATATTATATTTTTTTGTTTTTTTAAGAATATATTATATGAAAATGAAAATTGTATAAGTATGCAAGAACTTTTTGGTGAGGTGAAGCCCCCGATTTCTGCCAATGTCTGAATGATGTTATAAACGCTGTGCTCGATGGACGATTCAAACATAAATAATTTATATGAAAACATATATAACACTAATATATGATTATAATTATACAAAATATTACCACAAATTATATGAAATAATAATATTTTAATTAATCTCCGATAACTAATCTAGATAACCGTCTCTATTGTTAATTTTCTTACTTTTTTTTATTGAAAAATGTTCATAAATCACAATTTGTTTATTAAACTAAACAATAATTAGAAAAATATTAAAAATTATTTGCCTACGAAGCAGTCCAGTCCATCGGGAAAACTCCCGGTGGGCCAATCCGCCTCTGAAAACAAAATATATTTTCTTGTAGGTAAATTATAATATACTTTTAGTAGGTACAATGACGGTTGTATTATATACCTACTTATAATTTTAGTATTATATGATCCATTGGTAGGTAAGAGGAGAAATTAATTTATATTCAAGATGTCATCTTTCCATATGTATCAAATATTATTATGTTTTAAAGAATGTGCTCAATACAAATTACCAAGTACATTGTCTACCAATATTATATAAATAACTTAAATATTCAGTATTACATTTACCTAGTTTAGCATTCTATACCTATTCGAGAAATTTTTTTTAAAAATAATTTAGAAATAATAGATATTAATAATAGTATAGATTATAAGAAAAGGAACTGAAGTTTTAATGTGCATCAAATAATGACTAATTTTGACCTAATAATACCTTATTGCTTATATTTTTGGTTTTGGTATTGAATCTAGATAAATGTTATGAAATTTAATATCATGTCTAACGAGCCCATATATGAAATTCGAAAGCGATTTTTTTGCTTAATTTGGTGTTAGAAAGAAATAATAAAAATAATTTTCGTAGGTATTTTTGATTTTTCAACTATATTTATTTTAATACTCAACTGGTTTAATAAACTTTAGGGTTTATGAGAAAGTTTTTTGAGTAAGTTTTCAAGAGTTTTATGTTGATTTTAAATGCTATAAGCCCCGAACTCTGTTTATTATCTACTATTTTTTTTGGTAAATTACACAATAAATCACTATAATAATATTAGATTATAATTAAAGGTCGAATTTATTCTCTTAAAATCCTCAAAATGTGATGTTTTTATGTCGTTTAAAATAGACAATATTTTCTCTTAATATTCTTTTTATTATTATATGTATTTTTGTATTTCTGACGTGTTATCGCCATCGATAAGAAATATCTAGCAATTCATTTTTATTAAAAACCCAGAAGGATGTAAACAAAACTGGCTTGTAAAATAAATTGTATTTGTTGATCAATATTACGAATATCGTATCAAAATGCCGATATACGTCCATAAAAATAATAGGATCAAAAATAAAAATATAAAATCACAAATATTCTCTAACCATAAAATATGCTTTTTTATGCAAAATAATTGTTTTCCTCTGAATTCTATGTTTCGTGAATCCTAAAGATATCTTACTTCCATTTAAATGCATACATTAGAAATAACTATGTAAAATCATAAAAATCCGACCTCTAGTTATAACGTTTACCTACATTAATAAACAACAAATCACCCACGCATAGTTGAGTATGTAAATATTATTATTAAATTATCGTACTGGTGGCTACACTGCGAACCGATCCTTGGAACATTCACTGTCTCCGCGCCCGGTGCCTCTAGCCGGCAGTCCGTGTTGTGGAACTCGCGGGGTTGCGTGTCGTTCTTTTGCGTTCGTGTGCGCTTCTCTTGTGTGTTTGTTGTTGTTTTTCTCACTAGTTTT
This sequence comes from Cinara cedri, assembly GCA_902439185.1. Taxonomy (NCBI): domain Eukaryota; kingdom Metazoa; phylum Arthropoda; class Insecta; order Hemiptera; family Aphididae; genus Cinara; species Cinara cedri. The sequence continues at coordinate 225,464 of CABPRJ010000535.1, read as the reverse complement.
TGTGCGCATATTAATTATACTGCGGCATCTCCGAGAGCGTTTACCTGCATTCGACAACAATAAAACGAAACATCGCCCGGTGATAAGTTCGCCAAGTCGAGTGTCGCGCAAATACCTCAAGATGGGGTCCTGCGGAAAGCTTCTGCTGGCCCTTATCTTTATGTTTGGCGGTACTAAGGGTGAGTTGTTTTTTTTTTTTTTTTGCAAATAACACAAATTTAATGTGTATCTATTGTAAATAAAGACGGTATTCTGAATCCGAAATTTTATTAACGAGTACTTAGGTAGGTACCTATCTATATAGTGTCGGGTAGGAGGCGCTTTACAATATTTTTTGTAGTGCTGTACCTTCGGCGAGCGCGCGTAATATTTACAAAACGTGTTTAATAATATGCTATCCGGCGTCGTGACGGTAACGACAGTAGTTAAATAAAACTGTTTGATTAAATATTTTTTTTATTCTCTCATATTACATAATATACTTACCTATACGGGCAGGAAGTCCCTTTTGTGTACGCGTAATGAACGGGGGTGAACGAATGAGTCATGAACGTCGTCGTTGTCGACCAAATGGGGGCGTTCTGTTCTGATGCACACATAGTCGTCGTTGTATAGACATCGCGGAAGTCGGTAGATTCCTATAATATAAGAGTCGTCTCCTTTCGTTGTACCGTGTCCCAAAAATAAACCGATGTACACCAACGAAAAGCAGTTCCGTTTTAATAAACGATTCAATCGGACCTTGTTTCCTACGGGATTTAATTTGATGGTTAGTGTCCAATAATAATCGTGTTAAATGTTATTATAGGTACGATTTAACAATATCGATTGTGTCGAATGGCACAAATTATGACTTAAATAGATATAAAAAGGTTCGTATAAAAAAAAAAAAAAATTAAATATGTATAAATACCTACCTAATTACGAAAAATTGGTAGGAACAGTTTGTATATAGAATAGAATTTATTATAAAATTCTGCAGGTCGGCTATTGCGCCTATTAATTTATTGTTACTTAAATACAGTGACGTACCTAAATAATATGTTGAGATTAAATTCGAGTGTTATAGAATAAGAATAAAAATCACAAGAAAAACCCTTACAATTTGTTTTAAATTTGTTAATGAATTATAAATGAATTCTGGGGTAATTTTGTTTTTATTGGTTTATCGCAAAAATAATTCGAAAAGTATATAACTATGTTTCGATTTCAGCCTCATCATCGGATCAAACGTATAATTTAAAATAAAGGTTGATTTTTAGCTAAATTAAAAAGCCTCTTGAAAAAAGTCGTGCATTTCAATGTTTTTTTTTTTTTTTTGATAGGTAGGTTTTGAAAGACAATCAGATTTATAATCAAACAATTCATATTTTTGTTATAATGATGATTATCTAGGTATTTAAGTATGTTAATTTAAGGAGGTTGGAAACTGTTATCTAAATTGTGTACAATTTGATATCATTTTTACCTTAATGAGAACTTGTCCACTAATATATTCTCTGGTATCCGTTTAAGGAGAAGGGGTGCGGCCTCTTTTTTATGGATGAATGTTTTAAACCAATAAGCGGGGGAAAATTATATATACAATTTTTAAAGTAATATCAAATGGATTTCTTGACCAAATTGTCTGGGTTATTTAGAAAGATGATTTTTCGATTTAAAATTTAGTGTATTTAAAATAATATATAATAATTTAATATTATGATGTTATTTCCGCGGAATTCAAAAAAAAAATAGTATCCTAATTTTGGGGTATAAAAAAATGTATCAACATATTCATACGTTATGCTTTAAAATTAAAATCGGACATTGGTAAGTATCTATGTGTAGTTTCTCATCGCTTATTATTGATCCGAAACGTATGAAAAATAGGGGTGTTCCTCCAATCTCCTTTTCGAAAATCTAATAACTCTCTCTGGATAAGAAACGACTAGGTACCTACCTAATTAATTACAGTAAAATAGCAAATTTCGTGTTTTTCTTTCATGATTTTCAATATTTTTTTACAATGGACAATATAATATTTTGTCGATAATTTTAAAATACACGTCACATCGGTTAGGTTAGGATAGTTCACGATTTTTACGAAACATTTTTACTATAGCGATTATTAGTATTATTTTTTTAATTGTATTGTATATATATATGATGTCGTTACAATTTTGTTTATTATATTTGAAATATTATGTTTTGTGATCTCAATTAAATATTCGGGTTAACGAATTTTGACCTTTATAAAATAGTAAGTATAGGATATAACAGTATAATAATATATTATATTATAAAAAATAATAATAACAATAAAAACATAATTACAATAAATCATAATAACTATATTATTGTTATCTATTTGTTATGTACATTGCGTAATCGTAATAAAACATTACGATTTGTATATTATGTATTTACTGTAGTTATAAATTAAAACATGAATTCATACAATTTTACCAGGATAACTGATATATCCGTGCAACAATTTGTTGTCCTCCGTTTATCGTGATAATAAATATTTAAATATATATATATATATATGTTTAAAAAAAAAAAACAACCGTTTTTCGTGTTTCTCGTATTTTTCGTTTCGTATAGACAGATTTGAAATAAAATCGCCACAAGCTTAAAAATTACAAAGAAAAACGCTATTTGTGTTTTCTGTGTACCTTTACTTGGATGGTTTTTCGTAATCTGTCGTATTGTTTTTAAAGAAATTTAAAAAGCGTTAAATATATTACGTATTAGTTTCAAACAAACCGATTATATAATTAGGTACTTGTATGTTTAAAAAGATAAAAAATTGTTTACTGTTCAAAAATATTTACGTATGGGCGAATAGGCACTATTTATTAATATTTATCTTTTATAATATTATTATTATGTGATTATTTAAATGCGGATGCATCATTTATTATAATTGTATTATATTATATATAGGTACGATTTATTTATTTTAGTTCTTTTACAAAATTCGCTTTTAATAATAATATCATTTAAATAATGTTAGTTTTAATTGTCAATTATCAAAGAAAATGAACAAATCTATATACATTTACTAATTATTAAACTATAGATTTGATTGATTTATAGGGGATATACATAAAGGTAATAATTACTACCAATACTATATATCTATTATGACATTGAATATTTATGTTAAACCCTATTATCAAAACGCCTAAAACTATAATTAATTTTGGTTGCGTCTGCTGTAGTCCTTTAGTTTTTTCGGTGTAAAAAGAAATAATGTGTGATGACCGTTTATAGTGCCAACCCTTAATTAGTTAGATAATTATATATTATTAAAACAAAAAAACCGATATTAATAAAAACTTTATATTAATTCCAATTAATATTTTCATTTTATAGAAACAAGATTTATATGCTCTTAAAATCCACAAAAAATCACTTAAAAAATATTTAACAAAGCCAAAATAATAGATGAGTTTACAAAATTCTCCCTTCTAACGGATTTAACTTATAAATACAATTTTTTAACACAACAAAAATGATTAATAAAAAGTAATTAATTTTTATAATGCGTACGATTTTATTGAAAAAAAAAAATTTATATTAATCGTTTTTGTAGTTCTAGGAAATTTAATTTATTAAATAGAGCCATTAGTGGGAGATATTTAAATTCTTTCATCATTTTTGCTTTTTAAATGTTTTTGTTAGTGCTTTTTTCATAGATTCTTTTGTCATTTTAAAGCGCCTGTTTGTGGATTATAAGAGAATTTAAATTCAGTCTATAATTATAACTATGGAACGAATTTGTATGCACTTAAAATTCACCAAAAAGCACTTAAAAATTGTTAAAAAGCAAAAGTGGTAGAGGGGTTTTAAAGTCCTACATCTAACCTTTATTAAATAATTTTTTTTTAACGTTGACAAATTATTAATACAAATATATATTTTTTATAACACGTATAACTTTAATTGAAGAAAATTTCTTTGTGATTATCATTTGTATAGTGTTAGAAAATCATTTTTATTAAGTTAGGACTATTAGTGGAAGGAGGGGAATTTCAAACCTCTACCATTATTCGTTTTTTTAATTTTAAATGACTACGTTTTAAAAGGCTTCTTTTGACGTTTTTAAGGCACTTTTTGTGGATTTGAAGTGCATATAAATTCGTACTCTAGTTATAACTATTGCAATTTTAGAAAATAATAATAATTTACTAAGTAAAAAAGCGAATACCAAATTTATAGGTAGAGTAGGTTACCTATTTACCATAGTGCTCACGTCATTCAATATTTTGCTTCATTTCATATTGTACCTAAGAAAGATAATAGGTTACACGATTACACCTATACGAAATATCAAAAACCATTTGTTTTATTTTCGAATTATTTTAAAGTTTCACCGATGTACCCAAATATGTATTATGTATTTTAGGGTTGGGCGAGATACAAAGAAAACTATATTCAATTTTTGAACTGCAGGATACAAGATACTTTCTAATTTTTAATTTTCATAATTCAATATCGTCAATTCGGTGAATACTTTGTTATAAAATCTACCTACTATTTTTTATATTAAAAGTACAAAATAAATAGTTTTTATTTTTGCCCTTTAAAAATAAACTAATGTTTCAAATATTTTGTACACGAACAACCTTTTTGTGTTTTTCATTATTTTAATATATATATTTTTTAGACTATACTAAAAAATATGTAAGCATCTTGTTTCTTTTATCACTAAAAGATACTTTGTACCGTAATTTAAAGTACCTTGATAGTACCAAGGTACGTTACATAAACTAAAAAAGATACAATTACAATATTATCTTTGATATGTGTATCTATGTGTCTACCGAACCCTGTGTTACAGTAATATTATATAAGTATTGTGTTTTTAATGATTTTTCCGGAAATAAAAATACAGTGTTTTTTTTGTTATATTTTTTTTTCGATCAAAACGAAAACAATGAAAAGTCCCGTAAAATGTCCAAAATAATTGATAAAATTAGAATTAAAATATATCAGGAAGTAACTACTGCAGCTATAATACTTACTGTACACAATATTATACGTCGTATGTATCCCTCTCATCGATCTACGCTTTTAACGTGACTGCACCTTCCACTCTTCCTACGACCCTAGCTGTCTGGCCGGCACACGCGGGTTCATTGGGCCTCCCGTGCGTTTCCATGACAACCATTGAAATCCTGTTGCCGTCCAAACAATACTACTCCGGAGTACACTCGGTGCTCGCTGTGTAAGCAGCGCCCGCCACGACGACAATTATTTATACACACAATATTCCAGTGCACGTGTATGCGTTGCGTAGTTTAACATTATTGTTTGCCAATATAGGTAGGTATTATAAGGGTGTATATAGGTACTCGTATATTATGCAAAACTATAATAATATTATTATTTTATAGGTACTGCAATAGCTATTATTATTTATTATCGTGTGAATCGCGCGGTTTTAACTTTCCGGTCGATCCGCGCAGGAATTTTTGGATCGGGTTTTTTTTTTTTATTACTACTACTACTACTACTAGTACTATTATTCACAACAAACGGTGGTATATTTGCTCGCATATAGCGAATACTGGCCGTCACACTTCCGGGAAGTAATTTTCAATATTTACCTAGACATACACACCTGAGTGTTATAGTTATAATGTTATGTAGACCTACACTCTACAGTTATTATTATAACTGAATTTACCTACTTGTGCTACTCACGGTAATACTTAAAACTCGATTTTAATTTATACATTATCGAGTTATCTTTTTTTTTTTTTAAGCTACCTATTTGTAAATACAATTATACAAATTTGACGTTAGACAGTCATTTTTGTACGATGTAACGGAGCCGGGGAAACGGATAACTATATTATAATACAATATATAATTGCCAATATTATCGTAAAATATTTCAATAATTACATTTGTTCGGGATATCTATCACGTCGTATTATTCTGATAATTAATATAGTTTTGCATTTATCGTAAGTCGCAGACAAATAAAAAACGATGGTGTTTAGATAACTATTTTATTATTAAAAAATATGTCGAGTGCCCCAATAAACAAATTATTTTTCATTTTAAATGTATTCGTAGTTATAATAATAGATAAATAAATTGTTTTGAAAAACAAAAATATTAAATACATAAATAGTAAATAATACTAAATACAAGTGCTTATTGATACCTCACATAACATAATTATAATTACGTAATTACGTATTGTCTGCACGTTAATTTTCTAAAAAATATTTGTTCACTATATCTTAAATAGATAAATACCAATTTGTCTTTTGTAAAGACATTTGTACACTATATTAGATTTGTTGGACAATAAAATCATATCATTATAGTAATATTATGTAACTAATAAGTAATGTATCAAATTAATGTAATAGTATTATTATTAAAACTCAATGAAAATATTCGGAGCAGACGCTGCTGCACCTTCATTCATCTGGGATATAAAGTTCACTTAATATCTCGGCGACTCGTAAATAGGCTGCGTTCACGCCATTCGAATTGTATAATTTTAATGAAAATTGTAAAACTCATCGAATTTTCCATACAGTCTTGCTAAAATAACCAATATTAACTACGTATATGATTTTTTAAGTTTCTGTATTTTCTAGAATATTTCATATACCTTATATTTGAAAATATTTCATTTAGAATCACTACAATTATTTTTTTGAATATACTTTAAACATTTCATATTAATTATCCTTTATCTCCTATCATACTTATAGTTAAATATATTTATGGTTGATTAATAATATTATTGATACATTTAAATGTATGCAGTCAGTATGGCGTTAATTAAAATTATAGTATATGTGATAAGCATAATTTAAATGTATATAATAATGTTTTGATTTCATAATGAATTGTATTTTTTTTATTATTATAATTCAAGACTTATCATTTTATGAATAAAATTATGAGACATAGGTAGTTTGATCGATAATAATTGAGTTTTCTTTATTTTTTTTTTTTATTATGTAACGTAAAGTTAAAAAGTGTTTAAAAATGTTAGTATTAAAAACGATATTTCGCACGATGGGTGGGCCACTGTTTTAGGTGAGAATTTTGAAAGGTAGGATATAGAAGGGAATTTATTGTATATCTGTACGTAATGATTGAACATTTTTTACAAAAAACGATTCTGAGTGGGGTTCGGTTTTACATATTTTGAAAGGCCGTAATATTTGCGATTTTCGTCAAAATTTGATATTAAAATTCAAATAAAAAGAAATGCTACATTACACTCAAATTTTTTTCGACCACAGAGTACAACATATAATGAATCTCCTGTTAAATTTTCAAACATTTTTGTTTGATCAATCAGTTTTATCCACCTAAGTAGTATATCGAATACAAATCACATAAAAAACTTACAAAATTAAAATATTTATAAATAGCACAAAAATGAATAAACTATTTTAAAAATTGTCCACGTCTAGAAAAGGTAAATATAAGTGTTCTGTGTTCCAAATTTCAAATCTCTACGAATATTTTAAACTGAATTACAACAAAAAAACAAAATTAAAAATAATAAATTTCATACATTTTCCCGTTTTTCTCGTTTATTATAAAAACTCCTTAGAAAATGAAAAACTGACTTCTTTATTGCACCATCCAGATAAAATTTCTTTTCAGAAAAAAGTGCTATACTTGAAAATCGGAACAAGATTTCCTTGTCCCGCACAGAGTATAAAATTTGATTAAATGTTTTTTTTCCGTATAAAATTTTAATAATGGTAGCTTGAAAATATTATATTATAATTCACAAAAGTTAATCGGTCAGTTAATATCAGTTTTAATACAAAAATATTAATTTTGAACTGAATAAATGAAACAATAGTGTTCATATCTAATATATATTATATAGATTTTTATATACTTTTTTACAGTATTATATTTATTTATTTACAAAGTTCAAACGGAATTAATTAAATTAAATTAAAATAATTTATACAATTTAAACCATTCATTAGATATTCTGGTCACTGAAATTTATATCCGTTACTGCAGACCACTGCGTACCAGTATACCTATTGTTTTGAGAAATGAATACTCCGATTTAAATTTACGTTTTTTTTTTTTTGTGTGTGCATATCTTGATTATACTTATAGATTTACGAGAGTACAATAGAATACGTGTGGTATCTCATATTTTATAATAATTTACTAGAACCTATGTGAGTGTTATAATATCATCGATGCGTAGGTATATGAAAAGTTTTAGTTCGTATCTTATGAACTAAAATCAACCGAGGAGCCGACGACTCTAATATAATAACCCATACATACTATATCATAGCAATTTCCGTTAGATTCAATAAAAACGACCTCAGTACAATAATATATATTATTATATGTGCATATATAGGATACACCCTAATATTGATTGATGTATTTTTACTCTTATAAAATAATACTCCGTATGAACGTGTGTGATGTGTAGGTATATAATAGTATTCAATTATATATCAACTAAGGTATACAGGCCATCATAATAATATAATACACTATGTACTATTAATATTGTTACACGGATATTTGAAAAACAATATTCATTTACCAAATTGATTTTACACGATACATATAAGCATTGGCAAATATTTTATATTAGGTGTATATTGTTTGCAGTGTTTTGTACAAAAATACATTTTAAAATATCTAGACAAAAATAAGAGATACTATTACTAGAATCTAGATGAAGGTATAAAAGATACATAACAATTGAATTATCTTGATAAAGATAAATAATCAGCAACTTTTTATCTAGGTAAACAAAAAGATAATTGTGTTCAATTCAGATAATTCTATACCTATTGGAAAATTGAGTGCTAAAAGTATTAGTATGTTAAAGTGTACCACACATTTATAGATTTAAAAAAAAAATTTGTGATTGACGGAACGTGATAATTAATTTATGAAACCATATTATTATAAATGAAATATTTTTACTTATTGTTTCTAATAAATAATGGCGATTGATTTAAAAAAAAAAAAAAAATTCATCTGGATAATTAATTTATCTATATTTATCTCTGATAACTTATTTATCATTTTATCTAAATATAAAACACAACACTGATTATTTGTATTTTGAAACTATATAAAAATAGTGGCAAATTTTACCGCGTGCCGTAACTGTGTAATATATTTTAATTTTTAACCGAGCATTGCGTGCGAATACGCACTACGCGCGGTGTATTTACGCAAGCGCATTTTGTTATATAGGGAGAAAAAACCATCACTTTATCGTCTGGAAGAACTTTGCCCACGGATGCTGTGCACAGCATCCGCCCAAATAACAGATCGATCACGTTCAAACGTATTCAGCTGCAGCGTATACAACCGTTTTGGTGCGGTTTTTTTTCCTTTAGCGTTGTTATAATAATAATTTGTATAACAATTATAATATTATATTCGTATTGCAAACAAATTATCTTTTATGAAATAAGTTAAATATAATTAAATGTTATATATGTATTGGTAATATAGTTGAATAGGTAATAATAAACTGTTTTGGGTACAACATGATTATACTTCTTTTTCAAATATAATAAATACCTATAACCAATAAACGCTTTAGGCTACGTTTCAGTCAGGCATCTATATATTTATCTATTTTGTATAAATTATAATATTTTAAATACAGATTGGTACCTACCACGTTAGTGAAGTTATACCTGCACCACGTTGGCCGATCGACATCAAACTAACGTCAATATTTTGCAAATTTATTTGAAGACGATCGGTCAACTTGGTGGGGCTAAATCCACCAGTACCTAACCAAATACTATATAAGATAAATTTCAGATACTGATATTATTATATTATAATACCGAAGAACAAGAAATACGAAATAAAGAAAACAAAAGTACAATATTAAATGATTAATGATTTCGAATTAGTCACCATATATTATAATATTATATAGTCACTACCTATACTTAACACAACTAAATTATAACGTTTCGACATTCTGTAAATACTTATTTCGTGTTATTGCCCCACGTTTATAAATATCACGAATAACATTATGTAGGTACATCTACTACGGGAAATTACTAACGGTTGACTCACAGACTCATTTCTCCTCCCTCAGAGTGTATACCTATGCCCATTGTTCCTCAGTAAAATTTGAAAGTCAAATTGCTACACGGACGTTGTCGTAGGTAATTATTATTATTTAAATATACGGAGACGACGATTTTTTGTCTGTAAAATCGTTCTAAGAACAATAAACCGAGTGATTACACGAAGCGCGGTCGAGCATAACATATTATTTACAATTACAATAATAATACAAATGTCGAAGATAGTATGCCTATTGCCTATGTGCTATATGTACAAGAAAGCAGTTTTCGACTCAGAGGTTTGAACTTTTTTATTATTTTTGTAAATTATCGTAATAATGTTAAAAATGATTCATATAAATTAATGCAATAATAATGTATAGGTTATATTGATAAAAATGATAGTATGTAAGACGTATGTATTCATTTTTTACGTACATACCTATTTTATATTAATTCACATTAATGAAACATATTATTAAAAGAAATGATAAGATGTAGAAATGTACGAGGTGCGGCTATTAAATAACGAGACTGTCCCCCTAGAGGGCGCTCTAGATGGGTAGTAAAAAAAACGAGTAATGCGTTGGGTATCTAGATATCTTATCTATGGACGTACCAAAACACGTTTTCGTCACTATTATAGTATTTGTGCAGTAGTGATTTGAAACGAACGTGTTTTTTTCTCGTGCCGAAAACCGTGTGTGACGAAAAACATGAGCAACGGATAAACGTAAAATTTTCTCGTTAAACTAAAAAAAACTCCAACTGAGTACTATAAGTTGTTAAAAGAGGCCTATAATGAGGATTTCCTATCTCGGGCGCGTGTTTTTGAGTGGCATAAATTATTTTCTGAAGGTCGAGAGTGCACCGGAATCCAATTCAGTCATAATCCAAATTCAAAACCGNCATTACTATTTGACAGTTTTGGCAATATTGCGCGAATGAGTTCGTAAGAAACGGTCGATATTGTGGAAAAACAAGTCGTGGATCTTGCATCAGGATAAAGCGTGAAGTGTTATTTGGCCGCTTAAGGCACTCCAGTACTCGAACACGCGTCTTACTCACCCGACTTGGCACCCTGCGACTTTTACTTGTTTCCGAAGATAAAGTCTGCCTTAAAAGGAATCCGGTTTGAGTCGATGGAAGAGGTGAAACAAAAATCGGCGAAACTCCTGAATGGTCATACGAAAACAGACTTCCAGCACTGCCTCGAGCAATGGAAGAAACGAATGAAACGGTGTGTGGCGAGGGGGGAGGGGAGTATATTGAAGGGGAGCATTTGAATGTAGAATAACTTTTATAATAAAACACTTTTCGTAACCAGTCTCATTATTTAATAGCCACACCTCGTATTTATGTTGCTTCATTCAACACTTTATGAATTATTTTAAATAGAAATAAATAATTGTTTTAATAACAATTCTGATCAAATATCAATTTATTACGAAGCAGGGTATGACCATGACCGTGATTTGCGGTCATATATAAATCAGTTTGTACTCAAGTTGTACCTATATAATATATAGAATGATATGATAACGTTGGTTAGCCGTAGTCTTGATAATACATTTTAATACTACCATATCAGTAACAGCAACATCGATTAATGAGTCAATAAAATGTATGTTCAAATATTTTATAGTTCATGGTAGTTTAGTTTAGTTTCCAACTAATTAGGTATGTTTCCAGTTGGAGTAAAGTTCATAATAATCACGAATAATGAACGAGAATAAATGGAAAAACAACGATTCGATTAAATCATTGCTAACGAAACGATTAGATCAATTCTAAATTCTAAAAGATAAACAAACGGTTTAATCCTCTGAATATTGTGTATTATTTTGTAATTATTTCGCCCCTCCCCCCTCATAGCTAAGGTCCGGAGTCACCCCTGCTATACCTAAAGTGTTAGATATTTTTACATTTTTAAATGTCCATGGTAAATAAATAAATAGATAAAAAAAATGTACATCAGTAATTTCGCATTAAAACATCAAATTTGTCATCCCGAATATTTTAATTTTTATCGAATATTTATAAAAGCTTGAAATTAATTTATAGATGCAAAAATACTTTACAGTACATACAATTATTATAATGATATTTCGATGTAATTAAGAAACTATTCACACATGGCTAACTTTCTCCGTTATGAATCTAAATAAATATTTAAAATTAAATAAATATATCACTCAACAGTTTTCCTATTCATATTATTTATGTGTAATAATATTTTTCGGCATGTAGAGTAGGTGCCTAATTTGTTTAATAAATAATCAGAAAATAGAAACATAACTCAAATATTATAATACAAACAAATAATGTTACTCGCGGTATACTTACAACAAACATTAATTTGCCCATATGGATGCTTATTGCCTATATTATAAATAATTAATAATATTACTGATCCTGGTTGTAAGTAAATTGTATATATCAAAATAACCAGTTAATTATATATAACAATATTGTAATATTTTATTATATTACCAGATTACCTATACTCTGCGTAATAATTATTACACACATTTTGTTGTAGGTAGTTATAGTTTCATAACTATTATCTTATATTACAATCTCGACATAAGTACATATTATATATGCTGATATGCATTAATATTATATTTTCCGGTCTTCGATGTATTTTACCTTTGTGTTTTTCAATTTTTTTTTTATTTGGAGCGATTCAATCTGCAGAAATAATGTTTTGATTTTGTGGCAGCAATGCCTGCGAATGAAATAATATTCTTGCTGACGGTTTTCTTTCCTTTTACATTGGCGCTTATGTTCCGTGACAGATGTTGTGGTGCGCTTTGCAGCTGCCGCTCTACTCAAATGGTGACCCACACGTATACCTACATACACGTTTCGTCTGGGGTATAATACTACACTTTATATAGTATGTGTACGAGCACGATGAGTGCCGTCTGTATAACCAGGTGTTTTTTTTTTTCGGCACATGCTCGTCGCCGATAAGTGTAGTAATATTTTATTATTTAGAAAATCTGGCTGTGGACCATGTGTAAATCAAAATGATTAGTATACGTACGATACCTGAATCCCGGAATAAAAATCTTCCAAAGGCGAAAGACGGGAAAGAAAATCTCCGGCAATATTATACCAAACTTTGCAGTTATTATATTGATACGAATAATAATATATTTAAATAACTTGCTAATGCGAGTAGGTGTATAGGGTATTTGAGCAAATACCAACTTTATTTTATTTTATACGATATGTTTTAAACATTTTTTTTTTTTTTTAACTGATACATTAGAGAATGTCGAGATTTGAGGGTTGTGTAAATTTAATTTTACTATAGGTATCAACATTGTAGTTAAAACAACGACTTTGTTACGTATACTAAAAGATTACCTATACGGGCTATACGTAACACTTGCAGTAAAAGCGTTAAATATGCCTATTTCTGGTATAGCTGTATGCGAACATGACTTGGCAGTGATAATGTTTGTTTGTATGTATGTGTGCAATGTACAAACGAACGTGTGTGAGTGCATGTGTGGACATTGTCACCGTGGGAACATCGACACATTGCGGTTAATGCCGAATGCGTTGTCGTTTTAATTTTATTCTTCTTCATTACGCTTTATAATTCGTCATTTAGCTCGTTTAGCTAACGATAATATCACATCAAACACACAGCAAATCACATTTACTGTAAACAGGTACACGATAAGTATACAATAGTGTGCTGCTGCAAATTAATTAATATTAACTATCGTTAAAATTAATTGCACTTATCAGAATAAATTAATAATATTAACGAGATATTATATACGCTTATTACTATAAATGTATAATATTATTAATATAAAAGTAGTAGAAACAATAAACAGTGGCGTGTAAACGAATTTTTCATGGTAGGTGGGGAAATTTAAATTTTTTTAAACGATTTTTTATGAAGGTTAAGTTCCAATAGCGTAATAATATAATGTTTCAAGTACCTAATACGTATTGCCTTTTACTCAAATGTCATTTTGCTTTTAGTGTTAAAATATTAATTTAAATTATTAAATTATTAAAATGTTCCAATTTTTTTTTTTTTTTTATGTAACACTAGTATACGATTTCGTAATTAATAACAAAATATACTGCGAAAATACTCAAATAAAATATTTTATCGAACAATCTTAATACAGATTAATATTAGCTACTAGTTGACTACTATTTAAAAACTCTGTCCTCCATTACACCGTGTTGCATGTCGTGCATATACAATAAGTCGGTAGATATGTTTACCCACACGATAGTTGTCAAGTGTATTATATGAGTCGCAACTCTACCCAAGAGGTGTTGGTATAACTGAAATCAATTTTAATTGCAGTTTAAATATATTAATAATTTTAATCAATATTATACCTTTATAATATTGATTTTGTAGTAATATTTTAAAACAATTTTCGTTGTGTCCAGTAATAATTTTAATAACGATTACATATCTTAACAAACTTATACGCGTTTATACCTAATATTATTGTATTAAAGATGTTCATTCATAAAAAAAAAAAATTGCTTTACGTTCACTTGCCTTTCTATTAGTCACGTTTTATATTTGTAACCTTGAAAATAACTAGGTACTGAAATGCCCACATAACATTAAAATATATCTTACAGATTAATTAAATGATATATTTAATTTAATTTTTAATCTTGCATCATATGCGTGGAGTATACGTAAATGTGTAACTTACACATTTACGATTTTAACGATGATTTTAATTAACAAAAATTCGTTTCAATATTAATTTGTAACAAATGATATAGTATACATTATATAGTCCTTTTCCTTAAATTTTTCGTGCCTATAAATAGTAATATATATAATTATATAATCATTGGTTTTCGAGTAAACATTATGTACAACAATTTTTATAAATACACAAATATGTATTATTTAGGGTTCTACAGGTTACTTATATAATTTTATAGTGCTACATATAATATTTTGATTTTATTAAAACTATGTTTACCTACATAAAACGCAACCAAAAAAACTATTATTTATTCAGAATTCGAATGTAAAATTATTACAAGTTGTTTAACAAAATATAAAACTTTAAATATTTTATTTCCTAAGCATAATTTAATAGCTTAAGAATAATTATATCTCATAAATTTCGTTACTATTGATGCTATTTTGTTTTAAATGGTTTGTTTATATTAATTCACTTATTAATAATTAATTGCTGATATATTTTTTTTATATCTTGTTCTTAGTACGTGGTACTCGTACTGGAAATCGGAATAATATAATTAGGTACTTAAGTAGTTTAATAAATTCGTTATGATGAAACAACTATTAGTGTAACATTTTTTCATAATAGGTATACTTTAATGTAATAATTTATTGTGTATAATGTACACAATTAATTTGTATTAATACAAATTATGGTGAAAATGAAAACAGTTAGTAAAATTATTAAAATTGATCAATTAAATATTATGTATCGATTATACTAAACCAAAGTTAAATACAATATTACCTCTTATTATTTATTAGAATACAAGCTATTCAAATGTATGACATAATAGAGGGGGAGGGGTTAAAATCTTAAATGTTAAATTGCTTTTAATTGTAATGCAACTCATTTTTATTTTTAACAGACATCTTATCCCGGAATTTGTATAATACCATCATCTACCTACTACTATAGTTTATTTATAGAAAATTCCTTTTTCATTTGTCCATTACAGTATTAGATGCTTACTCGTATTTAGATTATTTTTGTTTGCGTTGCTTCGTTTGTTGTTCCTCTATGTCAAGCAGTGACTTGTGATAGAGGGTTGAAAGTGTGTGCGGATCACGTTTAACAGAATTTATTTAACATGATTTATTAACCTGTTTATCTGAATCTCGGTGAAGTTGTATTATTATGTCCCAGAGATGCCCAAAACGTGAATTTTGTATAGATGCTTTTAGTTACTGCAGTGTGGATTTGGTGAGAGTACTCTTTGACAGAGAAAGTTTGGTCGATTTAAAAAATACGCATAGATACGTATATTAGATAATGCGTAGGTATAGATAATACTAATATATGTATTGTTACTCGATTAAATATTATATCATTTTTTTTTTTTACCGTGTAGACGCATGGTTCATTTGTATTTAAACCACGTGCTATTTTCATCAGTCCTTATGTCTCATACTGAGAACATGTGTGTGTTTGAAATAATAATTTAACTCAGTATTATGTACTTTATTGTATGTGTGTATAACGGTTATAAATTTTTTTTTTATTTTTTGATTTTTTTTTTTTACGTTAAGATTTCTTGCTATTAATATTATTTTTATTGAACAAAAATATTCGGCGAGTATACTCTGTAGTTCTATATTTTAATTTTTTACCAATGGCGGTTCGCCAGATGAGCCGAGAGTGAGGCGAAGATTCATCTAGATACAATTTTCTCTACTTCTAAAATCTTAAAACGAACATCGTTTGAAATATTTGATTGATCGTGTTTTCAGACAAATACGTATACTCGTATACCTACTGAATATTTTTAAGTTTTTTAAATATAATTATCTATAAAAATTAAGTATCTACTAATAATTGAAGGTTATAGGACACTTTGCACGGTCACATAGAAAAATTAAAAAGCGCGGAATGTTTGTACTATTTGAAATAGTAACAATATGGTAGATAGTTTATAGTATTTTAGATGATAATAAAATATGCACGGCGGACAGTGATCACGGGCTTCAATTTCAGGCAACAAATAGTCTGTTATCATATCGCGATAGTGAGCGCCATTCACAGTTACGTTCTGCTCGGCCTCATTTTTAAAGAAATATGGACCGATGATTCCACCAGCCCATAAACCACACCAAACGGTTGTTTTGTTTAGATGTAATGGTAGCTCTTGAACCTCTTCGGGTTGCTCCTCAGCCCAAGTACGGTAATTTTGCTTATTGACGTAACCATTAAGCCAAAAATGAGCCTCATCGCTGAAAAAATGTTGGTCGAAAACAGTGAATTTTCCTCAATCTTTTCAAGAACCCATTCACTAAAACGGTGACGATTCGGAAGGTCGGCCGGCTTTAATTCTTTGACGAGTTGAATTTTGTATTTAAACAAAGGTATGGTAAGGTCTTTTAAACCAAGGTAAAATACGCTAAGTTGTTGCATACCACAAGCCAAGCTGTTAAGAACGGCGCCGAATCGATTCATCACGGTCATCGCGTACACTTCGCGTACCAGCTACCGCCGCTATATTTTCTTCACTACGTATTGGATGCGGCCTATTTGGTCATGTGTTATCTAATAATGAAAATTGGTTTTGAAATTGTACAATTGTATAGCGAATTGTATGTTCGGTAGGCCGATCATGCGGACCATAAGTTTCTCTAAGCTTACGAAAAACAGTTCTCGTAGAATGCTGATTTTCGTAATAAAGTTGAATAATTTGTAGACGTTGTCTTCAGCATCGTATTTTTATTTTGCCTATTTCTGTTTTAAATTCTAAATAGAGTGAAAAAGATTATGGTTTTACAAAGATGTTTGTAATGTTTATTGTTTTTTTCCTGTAGACAACATTTCTACCAGAGGACTTGCTTTGATTTTTACGTGTAGTACCTTTTCTAAAAGGAAATTTGACTGGGGAGGTACTTTAGAAATTTAATTTTTCGATTTTCTCAGTTTTCCCAGCAAATGTGAAAAACCGGAAAAAAACATGGGAAAATCGGGAAAATTGGTACAACATTAAACAAATATTATTAAAGAAAACATATAAAGCCTATTTAATCATTTTACTATAATATGTCATATATATTTTGACAAAGCATCATTATCACCTAAACTCCGCTCAGAATCGTTTTTAATAAGTAATTGTTTATCGTTGTTTATAGGTATACATTAAATTACCTATAACAGTGACTGCGCCCGTACTTATTATCCTAGGATGTCTTTTTTTAGTTGGGTATCTGAATGTGTTCAGCTTCAATATTTTGTCATCTTTTGCAACATGACTTACATTTTGTAAATATTTCATATTAGGGCATATAGGTACCATACATATAAGTAAGTATATACGCAGGGGTATGTTGTATAAACTTAACAATATTTAAAAAATATATTTTGGTAAATATTTAACAATATTAGTTATAACTTATCGGTTTTTAGTTATTTTACCAAAACAATAAGCCATAAAAAAAAAAAAAATTATATTAACATCTCCCCTTGTAATTTTCAAAATATTCATTTCACCAGATATTACAATAAGATTCACGAGTCGCCACTGTATTTATTAAATGTCACTTCAGTTAAGTTAGAATTTAATTAGCAAATTAAATATATTAATTTGTATTTAAAATTTTGTAAACTTTTATCAACAAACACTCAAGTTATGTTTTGTTTGCATGTTGACATCTAATAATAATTACAATATATGCAACAATCGGTTAGGTTAGCTACCTACTTAGTGTATATTTGAACTATGTAACGGGACTCATTTTTAATTATTTGAATTGATTTTAGGTGTACGTGTAATACATAATTATGATTTTATAATAGTTACTGTAAGTAACTAAGTTCTTTATACGAATAATCATAATTTCAAGATTGAATAAAATTTATTTGAAATAAGAAATATTTTTGTGTTATACCTTGATTAAATTATTTTAAAATTGATAACGGTTTAAATTTTGACTTCCTCTTTATGAATTCATCTTAATAACTTCACAATAAAATAAAATACGCAATGTATAAATGATATAAAAAGATTCTATTGTACTGACTATTAAATGTTTGTTGTTATTTCTTGTCAGACATTTGTAACTTAATATTTAATAACACATCATAATATAACACTCGAAAAAAAAATAAAAGTAATAAACTCGAATAACAAAATGTATTGTTAAAACGACAGTCACAGTAGCATTTGCCGTTTAACTAGCGATATAACGAAAATGCGTTTTCGGAGTTCAATGGTAGATACTCTGGTAATAAATGTTTAATAGACTTATAAAAAAAATTATATCACCAATTTAAAGATGACAATACATTTATTATGCTTTCATAGGGGTATTTTACAATATCCAATTTTAATTTGTGTAAATTTAGTGTCACCGAACCTTTTTTAAACCACTAGGGTAAATCCTGTTTGAGAATAACACCTACTCACCTACCCGGATTCAAGAGGTAAAGTATACGAAATATATATGTATTAGTTGAAAAACATTTTGGCCCTTTTTTCCTGTGAACAACTTTTTTATAAGCAATTTTGCTTGAATTTACAATGATAGAACTTTTTCTAAAGGAAATCTAGCCGAAAAGGTAGTTTAAGGAAGTCATTTTTCGATTTTCTTAGGAGTTTTCTCATTAAACATGAAAAACCGAAAAAACGGGAAAATTTACGATTTATATTATTAAAATATTACTATTTTTTTTTATGCGAACACTTTTTTGGAAAAACATACTCCGATGTAGTATATGATGTAGGTATTTTAGACCCTTTTCTGAAATTAAATTATTTTGGGATGATACTTTAGGGAGATCGTTTTTGATTCTATTAGTAGTTTCCTCAATAATTGGGAAAAACGGACATATATTTACGGCGTAAAAATGCTACGATTTTATTTTTTTATAATTTATGATCTCTACTAGAAATTTGCATTATTAAAAAAATGACGAAAGACCTTTTTTGTTGCATTTTGGATTTAGTTGCTTACGGAGAAAGTCGTTTTTTGATTTTATAACGTACTATTGTCCTTTTTGTATTTAGTCACTAAATAAACACAAAGTTCATTTATATTATTATTTTCTGTTTTATCTGTTTAATAATTATTATTTTTGTTCGTGTAGGAATTTTTGTACTGGTATATTTTTTTTCGTGTCGGAACTTACACATGAATTCGCTTATCTGCTATGTTTCGTGTGGATACATATTGAGCCCTCTAACATAGGCTGACGTGGAATCATTTATATCTATAGCTGTGGTAAGGATACATAGGTAGTGCATATTAGAAGTTAGTCTAATGCATACCATAGTGCGAACTGGCATACTACATTGAGAAATCTCCCGGCCCAGAAATACTGAGTCTTGTTGGCTGTATACTATTCAGTGCTAACACTATATTATAAAATAAAAACAGTCACCAACGGGACACGACTCATTAACCCACCCACCTAAAAGTTCTGGGGTATTTTACCCCACTTAACATACCTATTCAACGACAATGTCTGTGATGTCTGCTATTCGTAATTGAAAATTTAAAAAACAATAAATACATTTTTTTATTCTTAATATAAAAATTAAAATATAATTAAAAAATCCCCCGCTATGTGAAAACATAGTAAATGTTGTCGTTTTTAATTTAGTGAAAATTTTTTTTTTTTATTTTTTAAGTTTTTGAAGCTAGACCGTTGGAATTCCGAAAATACATTTTTGCTTTATTTCCCTCAAATATTACAGTAACGTGAAGTTATATAAAATAATTTGTAATTTGTTTATTTATTTTACTAGGTATAAGTCTGCAGACAATTCGATTTTTCGGTGATTTAATTATAATTGGAAAAAAAGAGAAAATAGGTTTTTAAATTTTATTTATGTAAAACTATTGATATATTTTTATTAAAATTGTAGTTATAGGTATCGTATTTAATTTAAATTAAATTTTAAACCAAATGTGTTAAGTTTTAAATTTTTTCGGTCAGTTAATACAAAATATTAAGATTAGGTCATAATATTTATGTAAGTTGTATAATATAGAAAATATAAAATTTAAAGATAGAAAACTCTTACGTATTGTTCCCTCATTTATTAGTTTATAGAATAATTTTTGCAATACGTCATTATAATTTAGATATATGAACAAATAAGTTAATTAATAAACAAAATAATTTCTAATATGTATTTTCATATTTCATATGTTATTATAGTATTCTGTGAAGATGATACGACCATGGGCCCGATGTTCATTAAAGAGCCGGAAAACCGAGTGGATTTTTCAAATACTACTGGAGCGATTGTTGAATGTACTGCGAGAGGAAGTCCCAGACCTGAAATAATTTGGATACGAGCTGACGGCAGTGCTGTTGGTGATGTACCTGGATTACGACAAGTATATGATTTTTAATATAAACCCATTAAAGAAAATAATAATAAATTAAAATCAAAAGATTTACAAGATGCTTTACTAACATTTGAATATTTTAATACTTACAGTGGATGTACAATTATTATATACTATTTTTATTTGGTTTTATGTGGATAAATTTGTGTTGGCCTATTAGAAATGATTGAAAATTTAAGACGAACTTCATAATACATTATATTTGATGGAAAGAGTTGTGCTTGGCTCAAACTGAACTTGACTCGGGAGTTAAAATTCAGTTTCGCCAGCAATAATGTTTCGTTGCGTAAAAATTTAAATTAAATAATTTAATACATCCTACCTACCTAACTTCTCACCTACAACAATGATACGCCTATCAGTAGTATCAGCTCTTTTTAAATTATACTTGTGTATTTTGAAAAACACACTACAATAAAAATATATTAATTTACAATTTTATTTAGTTTCACCAAAATTAAATTCCAAAAAAAAATATTTGGTGAAGGGATGTGCACATTCAGCGCTTATGATCCATTCCTACGTAGTCGGTGGTGTATTTTCCAATTTACAAAATAAGTACTTGATTACTTGCTTATACCGCTATATTTGTAAAAGGGTGGTAAATTTGCATTCCAGTAATTTTTTTTTTTTTCTATACATTTGTGTTAATGTTGAGACATTTACAAAAATGCATATCAGTCATTAAATACATATATCAGTTAACTATAAGATAATTTACTTTACATAAATAGGTCCAAACGAAAAACGATTCTGAGGGGAATTTGGTTGAACTCTTTTTAATAAATTTAAATTTAAATTTGTATTAATTCGTAACTACAGAATAAATTACTGAAATAATTATTCGTGTTTGAACTAATTTTATCATAATTTTGACCTTAATTATTTATTTTTTGTAAATATATTTTACAATTTATTATTATTTATAAAAAATGATTGTTATTTTAATTATTATTGTCATCATTATGCTAATCTATGGTTTTTATAGGTTAAAGGAGATGGAAATTTAGTTTTCCCACCTTTTCGAGCAGAAGATTATAG
Organism: Cinara cedri; assembly: GCA_902439185.1. Classification (NCBI taxonomy): domain Eukaryota; kingdom Metazoa; phylum Arthropoda; class Insecta; order Hemiptera; family Aphididae; genus Cinara; species Cinara cedri. The sequence goes on along the minus strand of CABPRJ010000535.1, from coordinate 203,258 downwards.
ACAAGAAGTTCATGCTCAAGTTTATATCTGTATGGCAAAAAATCGTGTTGGTGTAATACATTCTAGGGATGTAAACGTTCGAGCTGGTATGTTTAACTGAATTCTATTCAATTACTAAATGATAAAATATTTGTATTATATATATATATATATATATATATAATTTAGACCGGTTAGATTGATTTTCAGTTAAAAGGGTAGGTATAGGTAAATTTATATATAAATAGTATGTAGACCTACATAATATAATAACGGCCAGTCTTAGGATTTCTCACCTAGACTATAAGAGTTTGGGTAACAGCGTAATTATGTAAATTACTCGAGATAATATTATATTATTCCCTCATTTTCTACTTCAAATTTATACATTCAGGAAGCCAATTTTAATTTTAAAATATATTTTGAATTTAAGTATTCCTAAAATTATTATAATATGACTTATTCTTTGTCAACAGTCCTACAAATGTGGTTAGTTATTATTTTAATTTGTAATTTGTTTGTATACAATACATTTGTAAGGAAAACGTTTCATTCGAAAATACAAAAGTCGCTTTTAGTTAATTTACCAATGATTACAATTCTGCTTTTTAAATTAATATTAGAAAATCCTATTAAGCGTAGCAATAGAATTCGTATATATTTGTTTTAAACGTATAAATATTTCCGCGGTCCATATAGAATATCTTTGTGGAATATTCATTATTTTGTTAAAACTAACACGTGGTACGCAGGATATGAATGCCAACCTCGCTAGTCTACAGTATCTGACTTTGTATATTACATTATTAATGTTGAATATTAAATTGATAAGATAAAGTGAACAAATATTAAATTTGCTGAGGATCATTTAAATTAAAATTAATTATATTCTAAACTGTTTAAATTATTATATTAGGTAAAATAAAAAATTATTTTAATTTGTAATAACTACCTACATACCTATGTATAAATCTCTTAAAAAAATATATAAAATATAAAAAAAGTAATGTCATGTAAGTATACAATACACATAGGGTTTACAAGACATATTACACAAGAGTTCTATTGTTAATTTTTTTTTAGGTAATTTTTTATTAATTTATTTGATATTTTGGCTTTCGACCCTTCACACCAAAAAACATAGGCTGTGGTTGATATCCTACTGTTTTACGTACCTATTTCGGAGGTGTTATGTTATACTGATTTATTTTGGTAACATTTATAATTATTTTTTGTCATTATACGAAACTTGTTTTGTTTTTAAACGTTTTTATTTGATATAAAATTAATTTTTAATATCTGAACAAAAGTGAATAATATTAATTCTTGATAATTATGACTGAAAATCATAATCTATGTACTTTATACATATATATATATATATATATATAATACAAATAATTATATAATTTAAACATTTTTCATATAGGTACTTTAATTAAATGTATACGAAATAACTAATAAGAATATTAATTCAATGTAATTTTCTTCAAAAAAAATAATTTTAACTTAATTGCATTTGCATTTAAAATTCTCAAGTTTATATTGTTTTAATAAGAACTGGTATTAAAAGTCATAAATATTTATTTCAGTATTTTTAAAGGTGAATTAAGTGTGTTAGGCCAGTAAATAAATACTAGTATAATAATATATTTTATTAAAATTAATTATTAATTATTTTTTTGTTTTCTGGAATTGGGAACATTCCCAAACTTATTCACTAAATTATTTTCGACTCACGTTCAATGTTCTTATAAAGTAAACATATCAAATATTATATGAAAACAGATATAGGTAATAACTATATACAATATGCAATTTTTATATTATAATAAATATTATATATACATTAAATATTTTGTATAAAACCTATATAAATACTTGCTTTTATTAAAAGGGGATTTATTATTTTTAAAACTCATATTTTATAAAATATATTTTAAAATCCATAATGTTTATGATCGTTGTATGTATACCTAATCAGAAATTATAGATACAACAAATAATAAGCATTGTTATATAAAGTTTAATCAATTATTTATATTTTACAAATACAAATTTAGTGCCAGTTCTTAAAAATTATAATTAATGATATTTATGTTGCATATATTATATTGTTGTGTAGAGTAATATTTAACAGTATTTGTCGTGTTTGTAAAAACAGAAAATGTTCTATTAAACGTTACAATACTTAAATTATAAATTTCAACATTAACTTAAAATTATACTAAAACCCTGTAATTATCCTATATTACTAATATGTATTTTTTATTACAGCTGATTTTGTTAATTTTATATATTCTTTGAATAAATACTATTTCAAAAAAATAAAAATGTGTATATTATACACATATTATAACGTCTGATATATTATTCTTAGTTGTTGCACAAAGTTACGAAATCGACGTAATTAAAGAATTCGCTATTAGAGGCAATTCAGCGATAATGAAATGTCAAGTACCTTCGTATGTATCTGATTTTGTACACGTTATATCATGGATTACTGAAGATTCTGAATACCTTTTAGGATCTGTTTATGGTATAGGACGATTAGCGTATTTATAATTTGAAGTTCGAATGTCATTTATATTATTATTCCTAGATGATTCTTGTCCAACTTTTTGTAAAGTGTAGCCGGTTTATATTAACGGTCAAAAATATTTTTTTGTGAGCTGCCCTAGATTATAAAATGATTATTTGCGACACAATGATAATAGTACTCCACATATGTGTCAAGTATCCACATTAATAAAACATGAACAGCCACTTTCAAATCTCCTGCAGGTTTATCTTGCAAGCACGTGCCTATATAGTATAGTTTCCCGTCATATCAAAAAATCGACATAAAATTTGATATCTATCCTGTTTATTTTAGTTGTCACACAGTTCTATGACACAGATGTCAATAAAGTGTACGCGATTCGCGGAAACTCGATTATAATGAAATGCGAGACTCCGTCATATATAGCAGATTTTTTAACAGTTATATCATGGCATACTGATAATGGAGATGTATATTATCCGGGTGATAGCCATGGTATTAAATTTTATGATGCCAATTTAGTGAATTTAAACTTTAAAACATTATTATTACAATAGTATTTTAATTGAATGTGGTGTAATATTTCCTATCTAGCCTTTCGTGTCTAATAATACCCATTTTTTTTAACTATTAATTCTACTCTAACTTATAAGCTTGTCATTGTACTTGTTTTTAAGTTATATTTTTGTCTTTAATCCGCTCCAGCTGTAAGTCAATATTATGAAGTTGACGTAAACAAAGAACCCGTAATAAAAGGTAATTCAGTCGTAATGAAATGTGGTATCCCGTCATTCGTTGCTGATTTTGTTACTGTATTATCTTGGAGTACTGATAAGGGTGAAAACTTTTATCCCGGAATAGATTATGGTATTTAATAGTTACGCCTTTTGACCATTTACCTATTATGTGTGATATAGAACATGTCCTTATGCATTTTGTATAAATCTTAATTTTCCTAATCAAATCGTTTCTGATTTCAAAATTAATTTTTAATTTTCTATAAATGTATAGTCATCCTAGAACCGTACAGAAGTGAAGTAAATAACGAATATGTTATACGGGGAAACGCAGTTGTATTAAAATGTAGCATTCCACCGTTTATCGCTGACTTTGTGACTGTGGTGTCTTGGCAAGATAATATTGGAAATATATATCAATCATCTTTAATTGATGGGAAAACTGTGAACCCTCGTGGTATTTTAAACATATTGATTTTTACATTTTGGTATGAACGAATGAGACAATTATGTACACATCCTTTATTTTACGTGTGACAAAATTCTTTTTATATCCGTGGATTAATGGCTAGGTTTTTTTTTTTTTTATGAATATTAATAAATGAGTTTAGTCATCAGCGAACCGTATAGAAGCGATGTTAGTCCAGAATACGCTATCAAAGGAAACTCGGTACTATTTAAATGCAGTATACCGCCATTTGTAGCAGACTTTGTTAGTGTTGTTTCTTGGATTGATGACGCTGGTAGTAATAACTATAACCTCAATGAAAACGGAGTTACCAAATATGGTATACACAATTATTATGGTTTAAAAATATTATATATACCTAGGTATACACGTGTTGTTTACGTCAAAATTTGTAATCCTCTATCGAAATCCTTTAACGTGATTAAATTTTAAAACAAAATACCTAATTTAAGTATTAACCATCGTTATTAATACGTTAACTAATTATATATTGAATAGGTATAACTAAAAATATTAACTAGGTAGGTAATATTTATTTTTTCTATAAAAAAAAACAATAGTTTACTTTAGTGATACAGGAACCGTACAGAAGTGACGTTGGCCTAGCATATGTCATTAGAGGCAATTCTGTTGTGTTAAAATGTGATATACCACCTTTCATTGCCGATTTTGTATCAGTTGTATCGTGGCAAGACGACACAGGAAGTATTTTCCCCTCTATGTCGACCGAATCTACTCATGGTATTTGCAAATTAGATCATACGTGTATACTGTATATTGTATATATGTATAATAGTGAATATATGTGTCATTCAATTTAAGTCATTGTATTATAACAAAGTCATCTTCCACTCCCTAAAATATTCCAGTTCGCCGTTTTCGTTGTTTTTAAACAATATGACGTGCCTATTAAAAACTTCTTATTACAATAAAAAAAACTATCGTTTCACGTAGTTTTTTAATTTACTAATTTTACCATTTAGGTAAATATATAAAGTAGTTTGACGTAAAATATGTATATGTATATTATATGGGTATCATTATTATTATTTTTTTTTTTTCACGACCAGTGGTCACGCAAAATTACTTAATAGAAGTAAATAATGAACACGTGATCAGGGGTAACTCAGCCATTATAAAATGTAGTATACCATCGTTCGTAGCCGATTTTGTGTCAGTTTTATCGTGGAACGATAATACAGACTCGGAGTATATAATACATCATGATTACACGCAAGGTATTTTTTTTTTTTACTATGGAAATTCAGATAGATCTTGTGAATAATTGTTAATAACCAAATCCCATAACGTACCTTTGAAATAGGCATGCAACAAAATTAATTGTTTATTATATTCACGGAAAATATTTATACACCATTTCTTAATTATAGCACTTAAATAAATTGTTATTCTGAAAAAAAAAAACAATTTAAAATAGTTCTATGAATTAATTTGTTATTGTGGGTTTATATTCTGTAAATATTTTTCAGTTTAATGACTCGACACGAAGGTATTAAATTTTTGTGACACTCAATAAAAAAAACATCTTGTATGTATAGGCTTAAAAGTTAGATTGCATTTTTAATTATCAATACAGGATATATTAATGTTTTTTTTTACCATTTCATATAGGTATTATTAATACGTTTATGTTTTCTATGCATTTTTGTACAAGTACGTTTTTGTTAATCTAATACAACAAAAATGTAAATTTTTATTTTTTTACTATGTATTAATATTTATTCAATCATCATAAATTTACATTTTGAAATTTGTTTTCTCTCAAGTTGTTAACCAGGATTATGCTTCTGAAGTGATAACCGAGTACGTGATACGTGGTAATACAGCTATATTGAAGTGTACTATCCCATCGTTTGTCGCAGATTTTGTCGTTGTATATTCTTGGATAGCTTCTAATGGCCAAGAGTACCGTCATTTAAATAATGGTTACGGTATGTCGTAATTAGTGATTGCCAACCAAGAATACTAACCAGTTGTACACATTTATTGATTTATTCCATTAATCCCATAAATCTAAAATTTAAACCGCGCTGTCTAATTATTTTACTATTTTTTCTTAATTGTTATTATTTTATATATGTACCAGGTAACTAACCTAATCTACGGTTGTGTGAAATATTAATTCAACGATTAAGTTGTAAACTTTAAAGTTTAAAAAACTGGAGAGTAGTGCTAAATCAAATTTCTTATAATATTATTTATTTCTGACATCTATAAATAAAATAAATTTACACAAATAAAAACATTCTTATTGTAACTTTTTGTTTCGTTTTTTGCAATTTACAAGAAAAATGTTAAAGGAAAAGAAATCAGAAAAAGATTTTCTTTAAACTATCACCTATGACCATTATACATTTTTTAGACGAGACTTCTAAAATAACTGCTACAAAAATAATTTTTCAAACAATAATAAAAAGCCCATTAGTCAAATTAATGACTATCACTCTTTAGTTCAAATCCTTAATTTATTATTTAAGAAACTCTGTATACTTTCTACTGTATATTCTCTATCAAATTGTGTAGAATTTCCCTTAATTTAGAAAAGTTGGAAAGTTATAATAGAAAAAAAGTTATTTAAATGGGAACAAAACAAAATGTATAATAATTCAGACTTAATAACATATATTTTTCTTACACGTTTATGATTCAAGGGTCTTTTACGAGTCTTTTTCAAAAATTGATGTTCATTTTTTTATTGTCTAGGGGTAAAATAAATGTGTAAAAATATGTTATTTAGTTCAAAATGTTAATTTTCTAGATTATACTTTTTTAATGTCCTATTAAAAATGTATAGAATAAGTTCTACGAAGTTTCAAGATGAAATAAACTATATAAAGAGAGGTTAATGGTAATATAAATCAAAACAACAAAATCTTTTATCTTTTATAAACTTTTATTTATTTACCATATCAGCTTAGGTTATTGCGTGACACGTTATTAATATTTATTTATACGATATGTAGGTATTAACAGATTATTTTTAAATCCCGTATAAAATTTAAAGTGTAATTATTCCTCAGATGTTATAATTATATATTATAGAGTATTAATCAATTAATATGTTTTTTAATATGGGTTAATTCAATTCCTTTTAAAACACAATAGTATGTATAATACATTGTATATAATAATATATAGTAGTACATAGGTTATATTTTTCACAATTACCTATTATTTTTTTGATCCATATATAAAACAATGAAACCTCTATTTCCATCTCTTTTTTTTTTTTTTTTTTATAACAGCGAGATTTTTGTTCATATTGTATGATATAAAATTATACACTTAAGTATAATATATTTTTAAAAAATAATATTTATAAATAATGATTAAAACCAGAATTATTAGGATTAGAATTCATTTTACAGTTGTATTACAAAACTATGCAACTGGAGCTGAAGACGAATATGTAATACTTGGTAACACTGCAGTTATTAAATGTAAAGTACCTAGTTTTGTGGCTGATTACGTTTCTGTAGAATCTTGGTTAGCTTCTGACGGTCAAGAATATCGTCATTCAAGTAGTGACGGATATGGTAGGATAATAATAATATTATTTCCAGTTGAGAATGTTTTGCGTATTCAAATTGTTATTTCATGACACTCCTTTAAATCTTGAAATCTATCCACGTTCTATACATTTTTGTTTGTTGGTAATTTGTTATTTGTTTTTTTTTCTTGGTGATTTATAATTTGTTGAAATAGTTGTGAATCAAAAATATGAATCCGAATTAATGCCTACGGAATACGTAATACGAGGAAACTCGGCTATACTTAAGTGTAGCGTGCCATCTTTTGTGGCGGATTTTATCACAGTCGAAGCTTGGGTGACAAGCGAGGGTCAAACATATACTAGAGATTCAATTGGAAGTAAATACATTATTACATCAAGAAGTATATACAAAGAGATATAATATACATTTTTTGAATACATGCGATATTCCTTATAATCCAAAATAAAATTTATTTTCATCACTGTTGTAATACTTTTAATGTAATTACGACCTATTTCATATTGGTGTAATATTTCGAAAGTTTAAATTTTACAGTTGTAATGCAAACCTATATCACTGAAGCTGAAAATGAGTACGTAATACGCGGTAACACGGCCATAATTAAGTGCAAAATACCAAGTTTTGTGTCTGATTTTGTTTCAGTGGATGCTTGGATAGATGACAATGACACCACTTATACATTATTTAATACAAATACCAATTGTAAGGATTCAATTACTTTTAAGTTACTTTGAACGTTCGTCTGTCGTGACATATTTTATCCAAACTACTCACTGAAAATCATGTCAGAAGCATAATTAATATTGTTGCCGTTTTTTTTTCTCATTAAAACAAAATTCAAATTCATAAAATTTTAATTCGATGACAATATACACCATGTATTAATTACAAATCTATTTTTGTCAGTCGTTCATCAACCTTACGAAGCCGAGGCTGATAATGAATATGTTATTAGAGGTAATAGTGCTATTATGAAATGTGAAATTCCAAGTTTCGTCGCTGACTTCGTTTCGGTTGCTCATTGGGTGGATTCGTCGGGAAAATCATATTACCCTGATAATGATTATGGTACAGATTATATATATATGAACATTTAAATGTAACACATATTTTTACATTTTACGTCTATTGTATATAATTCTTTGTATCCTATATTGTGTTTCTTTAATTTTGCTTGTAGTTAGCTAAAGGTCTTACTTTTTTTAAACCGAATCTATTTTGTGATGAGAAACTACTTAATCTATATACGAATATCATAAACCCATTAAATAAGTAGGTTCTTGTACCTTTTTATTCGTGTATAATATATACCTACCTAAAATCCATTATAATGATTATTTTATTTTACGCAGTGGTTAGTCAATTTTATCAAACTAGAGTTATTGACGAATACGTGCTACTAGGAAATTCTATAGTTTTGAAATGCCTCGTACCAAGTTTTGTGGCGGATTTTGTTGAAGTTTTAGGATGGGTGGATGATAGTGGAAATAACATTGGATCTACTGTTGATAAACAGGGTACATATTTTAAATTGGAAATGCATTAGCACTATGTGAATGTACATACGAATGTTAAAAAATCTAAGTCCTATCCAATATATATTATAATACTATATATCTGATAATTCCACTATGTTTATAATTTCAAAAATATTTTAATATATTTAGCTGTGGAACAATCCTATCAGCTTCGTGTAAATGATGAGTTTGTGTTAAAAGGCAATGCAGCCGTATTAAAATGCTTAGTACCCAGTTTCATGGGAGACTTTCTCGAAATTATTGAATGGGTGTCAGAGTCTGGAGAATCTTTCAGTATTAATCAATTCCACAAGGGTTTGTGTTATAGTTAAATTTTGGAATGTATGAGAATGATTTGAAAAATAATTTATTTTCTGTTTCCAATCCTTAAGAAACAAATGGGTTTAAATTTTTTACTATGCTACTGTGTATTGTTTGATATTTTAAATTTAGGTAATAATATGTTATTCAATATTTTGGAATATTTTATTTGGATTTTTAAAAAATTGTGATAGATCATGTTTTTATAAAAATACTTAAAATGTTTGTTTCTGATCTATATTTTAAAACTAAATTAACTCGATTTTAAATTGGTGAACCAGCTCCTTTCATATTTCAAAACCAAAATCAGGATATTTATCTATGTACTCAAATAAATATTTAATATTGGCTAATAAGCATTTAAAGAGTACCTATGTGGTATGTTTCCGAAATATTTCTCCCAGTACATAATTTTGACAAACTTTGTTTTTATAAATATTTGTTCAGTGTTGGGTATTTGCCAACATTTATTCTGTGTTCGATTTTGAAAATAAAAATGAATTCCTACTTATAATAATTGATCACTTATCGGTAAAATGCGTAGATATAAACACTATTAAGTGTCTTAAATAAAAAAAAGTTTCTTTATGTATACATAATTTTCAGCGGTGAGTCAATATTATGAAGCTCAAGTTTATGATATGTTTGTAATAAGAGGAAATACAGCTATTTTTAAATGTTCAGTTCCTTCATTTGTGTCCGACTATGTTTATGTTGAATCATGGGAAGCTACAAACGGTGACAAATATTTTACACCAACAATTTCAGATTTCGGTAGTGATTTTCGATATTGTATTGTGTTGATTTCATACAAATGTCTTTCTTTTTTTAATGATTGAATATTTCCTATTTAAATCATCGCGACAATAATAACAATATTTTTTATTTTAATTTATCATTTGTACTGTATACTTTGTTTTTGAAACACATTTACTTATCTTTTAAACTTAAAAAAATATATTTTAAAAACCACAATTTCATAAACTCGTGTTTCATAGAACTTTAGGACTGTTATACAGTTCTATTTGTATATATATGTACTTACATTTTTGTGTAGTGTATACCATATTTGAATTAGCTAAGTTAATAAATTTTCGACATTTTCTATCTTAATTAGGTACCTAATTGATTTCAGCCGTAAACCAATACTATGAAGCTATTTTACATGATATGTTTGTCATCAAAGGAAATACTGCGATTTTTAAATGTATTGTTCCGTCATTTATAGCCGATTATGTTTCTGTTATTTCTTGGGAAGATACTGTTGGAAACAAATATTCTACATCACCAAATGAACATTTTGGTATTAATATCTATTAGTTTAGTCTACATAGTATGGTCGAACATTTTTCAGAACAGTATTTTCCTTTTTCCATCCTTTATTCGTGTATTATAAACATAGTTGACTTCAATTATCGATATATATATATGCATAGATATTATGTATATAATATATATATTTTTCAAATGTCACACGTCATTACAGTCAAATATAGTTGACTAATTTTGTGCAACATATTTGTGACTGTTCATTTTGAATTGTTGTCTCTTTTTAGTGGTCAATCAACTTTACACTGTTAACGTAATGGATGAATCTGTTCTTCGTGGAAACACTGCTATATTGAAATGTCATATCCCTAGTTTTGTTGCCGATTATGTATTTGTATCTGGTTGGACTTCAAATGGTGGTGATGACTATTCAATTAATGCATATCCAGCCTACGGTATTAGAAAATAAAATATTCTACAATTTTATTAGGTTTTTAATATATATATATATATATATAGATATTTTTTAAATTCGGTTAGTTTATCCAAAGATAAAGAAGGCAAGGGTACGTTGCGGTTTTCCTTTTTATTCCAAATATATTTATTACTTACCTATATATTCCTCTGAATCCTGTATGAATGCGATGAATGAATGTTTTATATTTTTAATGGACACTGAACAATTTGATACATTATATTTAAAAAACTTTAACTAGCTAATAATACATTTTGAGTGAGTTTTACCATTTTGAAATTACTTAATAGCGTAATATAATGTATTAAATATATCTAGTCAAAAAATGTAATATTGTACTATAACGGTTCAATTATTGTTCAGTTGTCCAATGCTTTTGCTTTAAAATAATACAAATCGATGCCAAATAATTTTAAACATTTAAATAATTATTAATATATATAATTTTAGATTTATTAATATTTATCTTCTTTTTAATTTGTCATCGATTTTGGGAGATTTCAATAATAATTATCAGTTTAAATTAGTTAAATGAAGATGAAAACTAAATAATTATAGTTTTAGAGAATCAATTTTATTTCACCTTAAGAGGACACCACACTGTGATCTACTGTATTCGTCGTATAAATGCGAGGTATAGCAAATTTATCTTCAGTAGAACTCATTTTGGGCTGTTAATTTTAATTGTAAAGCAAATTGACTAATAATCAAAATTAAAATTAATCAGATTATATGTGCCCTAGCATTGATGTTTTTTTGATATTTTTATTTTTAAGCAAGATATTAGTATGTGAAGTATCACAATTTAAAAATGATTTTATCTTGCTTAAAAAATGAAATATCCACATCAAAACTAGGACCCATCTAATCTTCTTACCTTTTAAGTTTGGTAATTAGTCGATTTGTTTTAATATTAAAATTAAAAGTACAAAATTAGTCCTACTAAACTCAAATTTGTTATACCTCGCGTTTATACAACAGATACAATAAATGGAGATGTTACGTCCTCTTGACAAACGCACAATATAATTTTATTTTTTAAATATTATTTGAAATCTCTAATGTTTTTTTCAATGCTTTCGCAAAATAAATCATCTTGAACAAATACTTATGTATATTTTATTTAAAATTTTTAAAGATGGTAAATACTTGGTATTACCTTCTGGAGAATTACATATTCGTGACGTAACACCTGAGGACGGAACCAAGTCTTACCAATGTCGTACTAAACATAGATTAACTGGAGAAACAAGACTTAGCGCTACTAAAGGAAGATTAGTCATTACAGGTTAGTAAAAAGTAGTCTATTAATTTAAAAATATATTGGTAACCTTAGATATAGTTAAATCAATTTAAAAATTAAATCTTAAAATTAAGAAATCTATTGTTTTTAATTATGTGTTGAATACTATAGCATTTCTTTCATAATAAACACATTTCAAAAAGTACAACAAATATTTGAAAATTGTGTGTTCTTTTTCGAGCTAAAAAAAATTGTTCATAACTATTTTGTGTACATCTTCTAAAAGTTGTTAATCTATATTTTAAAGTTTACCAATATATTTTATTTAGTTTAACTGCCAATAGCTAAATTATTATTTGTTCTTAATTTAAGAATTATAGCTAATAAAAACTATGTTAAATAATAAAAAAAAAATGTCTCTCTAGTTGTATTGTTTTAATTCATCAATTCAATACATTATAATTTATGTTTATGTTTTTTATTACAAATTTTAATTTTGCTATTCGGTATAGTAGATTGTCTATTTAAAATATACTCAATGTTGCATTTATTTATTTACATTTTTATATTACAATAATATTAATCTATTATCTTCTTATATCTACCTCAAATTTGTATTTAAATTATAATTTTTTAATCTTCAATTTTAAATGCAACAATGATGTAATATAAATGCACACATTTTATTTTATATTTATTAATTATTAATTTACTTGAACACACATTTTTCAGGTTTTAATTTTTTTTTATTTGTGAATTTTACTGTTATTTTAATACAAATATAATAATATTTTTTAGATTTTAGAAAAAATAATTTTATAATTAATATAATATGGTCATTTGTTTTATCAAATGTATTTTTTTTTTTAAGAAAGTTTTCAAAAATCTTGTGTGAAAAATGTGTGTTCTTAAATGAAGCCTGAATGTTGGGATAGGGTACCCCTGCGACACATTAAAGCACAAATCAGTTGTGCAAAATATTAAAATAAATAAGTATAATTATTAAAAAATTAAGCTATTTAGGTTTTCATTTTTTTCTGTTATTATCTTGACAATAGAAAATACTTTATCACTTCTTAGACCCCGTGGGTAGTTCATCTCCAAAATTTGCTTCTCTGGAAACTGGTAAAAGTTATCAGTTCAGATCAGGGCAAAGTCTTGTGTTAACTTGTTCTGCTCAGAGTCATCCAGTACCAACACACAGGTAAGAACTAGCATTATTTGAAAAGAATAAGTTAGGTAGTATAAAACATATTGATGAAATTAGGAGTAAAGTTAATTTAAACATAATTTCAAACTTGATTTAAAAGTAAAAATATGCATATTATATTGTTTATATAATACATATTATACATACTTATTATTCTGTTTTATTCGTATGAAACAATCTTAAATTGTATTTGATTTTAGATCCCATTAATAGTATAGCTCCAAAATTCTCGTCAACAACAAACATTCAAGGATTTAAAACTCAACTTTATAAATCGTTTGATATGCTTTGTCCTGCACAAGGGTACCCTGTACCAATTTCCAGGTAGGTAGGCTATTAAAAGAAATAAAATATTCCTTTAAAAATATATATATATATTAGAACCAGTAAGTTCGACAGCGCCTAAATTTCCAATGATGTCAGCGGCTTTCAAATCAAGATTATTACAAAATATTGACTTATTATGTCCAGCACAGGGGTATCCAGTTCCCACACATAGGTATTGCTTTTGAAAAATGAAATATTGAAATACCTAATTAATAAGTTCATTACTCTTGAATGTTAATAAAATTAGCAGAAACTTTTTTATCAAATATCAGCATTTCACTTCTAAAACTTTTAAATTATAACTAAATTTCTTGGTTTCAAATATAGAACCTATTGGCTTAAAAGCTCCAAGTTTTCCATCTGAAGCTAAATCAGTTTCTTACGTGAAAAAAATGGACCAAAGTATTAGTTTATTGTGTTTAGCCCAGGGATACGATGTACCAACATTCAGGTAAAATGTGATTTCAACTTATTCTTTATATTTTGGGTGGGGGGAAATAGAACCTGTAGGATTCAAGTCTCCCACATTTCCGTCTTCTTCGAAGTCCAGTTGGTTTGTTAAAAAGTTATCAGACCATCTTTCTTTACTTTGCTCTGCACAAGGGTACCCAATCCCAGAATACAGGTAATTAAAGTCAGAAAGTATTGAATTTACATAATGAAATTTCAAATGAATATGAGCAATTATAAAATAAAAATTATTATTAAATAAATAAAAATATTAGAGAATCTAGGGATGGTATTTTCCACTTCCAGATCCTTTTAGTCTTAAAGCGCCTACATTTCCATCCGAGGATGAGACATCCAGATTCAAGAAAAAAAGTTCATATAGTATTAGCTTACTTTGTGAAGCTCAAGGATATCCCATTCCTTCATTCAGGTATATTTAGGAATTTTTAATAAAAAAATATTTGATATAATTTGTAGAACCAGTTGGCTATAAATCACCAGTTTTTCAATCTGACTCAGAAATTGCAAGGTTTAGGAAACGATCTAGAAATGATTTATCTATTTTATGTTCCGCACAAGGGTACCCAGCTCCAAATTTCAGGTGAGGTTATTCCACAATGTTTATATATTTTATTTGGTTCAACTTGTGTAACAATAATTATATCAGAATGTAAAATAAATACCTACCTGTCTATTTATTCATAAATCTCATACATTTTCGGCAAATTAATCTTCAGTAGACAATTATTATAAATAAAGTTTATTTTAAAATGCTATGGGTTTTCCTTATTCTAACATTTTGGCATTAGTAAATCATTTTTATACTTATTTTCAACTTATTATTTTTCCAATTCATTTATTTTTCTAGAACCTGTTGGTATAAAATCACCTACATTTGCATCTGACTTAAAGGGAACTATATTTAATCGTCGAGCTAAATCCGATATTGTTTTATTGTGTCAATCACAAGGACATCCGGTTCCTGACCATAGGTGAGAAAATAGACACAAATTATAAAAATTCTATATAAAATATAAAGAAAAATTTCAAATCAACTGCATCGCTAGTCGCAAGGGTAAATCATTCTCTAACATTTGGGTTTATAAAAAAAAAACACAATTTCTTCAAGAAACAAAATTAACTTTTAGTAAATTTTCAGAACCTGTCGGTTATAAAGGACCAACTTTATCATCAGATTTCTCATCAACGGGTTTAAAAAAACGAATTAAGAGTCCAATTGTTATGTTATGTCAATCTCAAGGATATCCTATACCTGAATTTGGGTGATTATAAATAGATAATATTTCTTCATAATATTTTTATTTTGAAAATAATTTAATAAATCTAAAACTATTGGGTATATTCTATAAGATATTGTTATTCCAAAGTTTTAACTAAAATTTTCAATATCAGTATCTATACTAGTATGTATTGGTTTAATTGAATACATTTCAACTTGTCCTATCTTCAACATTCAGATTTTAAATTTATTTTATAAAAAAAAAAAAAAAAAAATTCCTTCAATTTGTTAATATTCATTTAGATCCCGTAGGACTTAAATCGCCTACATTATCTTCAGATTTTGAAGGTACTCGTTTACGAAAAAGTTCTAAGAATGCTATTGTTTTACTGTGTCAATCTCAGGGATATCCTGTTCCGGAATTCAGGTGAGACATTTATGTGTTCATTTTTTAAACTAATTTTGTATACTATCTTTTAGAACCGGTGGGTTTAAAATCTCCCACATTTTCTGCTAAATCAGAAACATATAAATTTAAAATGAAGTCATTGGTTGATTTAAATTTGCTATGTGATGCACAAGGTTATCCTATTCCAGCATTCAGGTTCGAAATATATTAATCTTAACAGTCATTTCCTCTAAAACTGGTATATAATTTCTTATAGATCCAGTTGGTGTTAAAGCACCCTCACTTTCATCTGATATAAAACGTAGTTGGATAGAAAGACAAATTAAAAAAGGGATTGGTCTATTGTGTCTAGCACAAGGGTCCCCTGTCCCTTTATCGCGGTAAGCCAAAATATTGAAATAGTATAGATTTTTTTTAAAAAAAAATGAAGGTGTATTACATTACTGTACATTTACATTTTACACATTTACTATTAATTTTAAAAAAAATGTAAACATTGTGGAATAAATAAAATTAAAACAGATAGGTATATAATTCGTTTTGATTGAATAAATTTGGTGAATATTTCCTATTTAGATAATGTAGGTGCCAAAGCCCCCACTGCACCTGATGATAAAAGCAGAACAATTATAAGAAATTCTGGACAATACATAACGCTTTTTTGTCAAACTCAGGCTTTCCCAATACCCTCCTACAGGTTGGTAATATAAAAATAAAAAATTCCTAACGATAAAATAAATATAAAAAAATGGAGAAAAAACTTAGCCTATAGTATTATAAATGATTTCTTACAAATAATTATAAGAAAACATATTGATATATGAGTTTAAGCAAACAATATTAATTGTATGGGTAATATAACAAAACAAATTAATTTTTAATAAATTTAAAATAATGGATTTTTATACTGTATACACTCCAGAACCTTTGGGTACCAAGTCTCCGGCATTAGCTTTGGATGAAAAAACCCGTTTTGCATTTCGATATGTCAATGAAGATGTGTCGTTGTGGTGTCAACTACAAGCGTACCCTATACCTGCATACAGGTTCGTTTAGTTTAGGTTAAAAGTTTCATTAAAAATGTCCGAATATCCACAGAACCCATTGGTGTTAAAAAACCTACGTTCGCAAATGATGATAAAATTCATTCTTTTGAACGAGTTCAATTTTCTGAAATAGCTCTTTTATGCGAAGTTCAAGCATACCCAATTGCAGCTATATGGTATGATAAATTCTTTCAAATTAATAAAAAAAATATTTGAATTCATGATAGTTTATTTTGTAGAATCCAGTTTATATGAAAGTATAAAATATTATATAAGTAAATATTAATAATTTATTACAATAATTTATAAAATTACTTACGAATATATAGTATATTCTAAATGTAACAATTTGTTTAAACATAAATAAAAACATTTATAACATTTTTACTATCAGAATTATTATCAAGTAATTTATCTAAAATAAATTGCATTGGAATTTTAAAATAATAACAATTTTTATTTTTGTATTTGTTTCAAACCTAATTCAGAACCAATTGGAATGAAATCTCCTAGTTTTTCAACTGATACAAAGATTTCAGCTTACATTCGTTTTCAAAATACTAATATTGGACTACAATGTCAAGCTCAAGGTTTCCCAGTTCCTAGTTTTCGGTAAATATTATTCAAATCCTTTCTATTATTTTTCTTGGTATAGCAGTTATAAGAAAATATTCGTTCAACTTCTAATAATCAGTATAAGAAGGTACCTCACAGATGCTTTATACAGTTATACCTACGTACACCAGCACATTATAAATATACGAGATTGTGTTAGGCGCGTCCCTAGGGGAGCTAAGGGGGCGATCATCCCCCCCCCCCCCCCGTAAGCCATGTGATGTTCTTTTTTATTATACAAATTATCCATAATTTTTAAGTATAAATGCAACTGGTTCTAAATGCCATAAATATAATTCCAGATCTTGGAAATACTTTGATTGAACAAGATAAAATATTTCTCATTTATAAATGTGGCGAAGAATGTACCTATTGGATTACAATGTTTTTTTTTTTTTTTTACTGTGACAAAATTTTCTACCAGAAATTTTGCTTCAATATATAAGTTTAGCACCTTTTTTGAAAGAAAATATTGTCATATTGACTAGATAGTACTTTAGAAAGGTCATTTTTTGATTTTCCGATTAGTTTTCATAAAATCAGTAAAACCCAAGATAAAACATAAGAAAAACGAGAAAATTTATGAAAATAATAATTTTTTGTTGTAATTCAGTTAAAAATATTCGTAGAGTCTTGAAATTTAGATAGAAAACTTATATTTGACTTTTCTTGACTGGTAAAATTTTTGAGCAATTTAGAGACATTTTAATTTTGCGAGTTTTTACACGTAATTTTTATTCGGTATGTAGACAAAATTGATAGAACAAATAGAAATGCTTGAGAATTTAACATGAGGTTCATTAAAAGTCGTACTATGTAGTAAAAAAAAAAATTTTTGAGCAGAAACTTTTCACTTTTAAATAGGTATTCATCGAAATGAAAAATTAATAAATTAATAAGTATAGAAAATATTTTTGATCAAACCGCCTGCAAAACGCTGCTTAAAATAAAAATATTTTGTACTTGGTCATCTAACATTTATTAATTATTATTCTTATTATTTTTGTTATTCGTATTATCATTATTTTAACTATTATTTATTTAATGTGAAAAAAATAAATTTAATTTTTAAATTGTACTGTTTGCTGCATTTCTACAATTTATCTGCAGTTTTCTAAGTTAATATAAGTTGAAATAACATCAGACATAAAAGTTTTAAGTTTTTGTTGACCAAAGCAGCAGTATTTAAAAGTAAAAATTGTTCCCCCCCTCCCACGGAATTGACCCGAAGACGCTCCTAAACAATACTCTTAACCGAGCTCCGCTCAGAATCGTTTTTATTGACAATGCTTACATTTGTTTAGGTACAGATATACATTAAATTTCCCTCAATATCCTACTTTCAGCAGTTTTTGTTTTATAAAAATAATATTATCTAACTAATTTTGAAAGCAAATTTAAAAAAGGTACCGTCCTTTGCGTCCTAATTTGAAAAAAAAAATACTCTAAAATATCTGAACATTTTGTTGGGGTACTCAGTTTCCCTGCGTCCCCCAAGTAAAGCACTGAATTATTATACATTATACATTATGTATATATTATATAATTTGTATAAATTAATTTGATGTGTGTGACACAGTCCCCACTCGCCGCATCGGCACCTCAACCGTACACATGATCAGTAACCATTGGTCACTCCACCAAACATTCAAATCCAGGACATTAGACCGTTTAAGTTCAGCGAGAAGTCAGATACCTGATAGTTGAATAGCTCAGGAATAGAGTAATCGCCGGGCAAGTGAAAAACTCGGGTTCGATTCCCCATCCGATCATCTAATTTTTAGTAATATTTTCAGTATATTGTTTTTACAATGATGTTATCTTATTTTTTTTTTTATGCTGTATAAAAAAATTCTACCAGAAATCTTGCTCCGATTTTCAAGTGTTGCACCTTTTCTCGAAGGAAATACTCTTGAGCTCCACTAAAGTACCATTACTTTAGGGTGATCATCTTTTTGTTTTCAGATTTTCATTATAAATGGGAAAACGGGAAAATTTATGAAATTATTGCTTTTATTATTTTCAATTTTTTATTTTTGTTGTATTTTAGCTCCAAATGTTCTTAGAGATCTCGGACAGAAACCATATATTTAACTTTTATAAACGTGGTCAAATTTTCAAAACATTTGAGCTATTTTTGTACTATTTATCGACATTTTAATTTTGTGATTTTTTTTACATAATATTTATTTGGTAGATACTCTGTGGATAAAATTGTTAGACTAAATAGAAATGAAAAACGCTTAAAAATTTAACAGTCCTAAGTTGTTCTAAGTGGTTAATAAAAAAAAGTTGAGTTTAATATAGTATTTTTTTTATAAGAATTTTAATATCAAATTTTGACGAATATCGTAAATATTACTATCTTTTAAAACATGTATAACCGAACTCCATTCAGAATCGTTTTTTATTAGCAATTTTTAATCGTTGCATAAAAAAAAAAAATTTAATTACCCTATATATCCTACCTTCCCAACTTCTCACCTACAATTGTGACCCACCCATTGTGCGAAGTATGTCCATCTTTTTTAATTTCTAATTTACCAATAAAAAACTGGAAAATATTTCTAGAGATATTATCTCTAACATGAATGCCAAATTATCATACCTCATATTTTCGTGGTCCGAGTCACATTGAATGATTCAATAAAATGTCTTGTTTTATTATTTCTATACATAACAATAGGTGCTGACGTGTTGTACTTGTAAAAAAAATTGTTATTTTTTCCTATTATTACGTGCTACACCTATAGTAGACGATTATAATTTTTTTTTTTTTTTTCATGTAGCTCGTAAACTTTATTTATGATTTTTTACCAAATTGGAAATTTGAGATTGATTTTCCTGTAGTAGAGTATTAGACTCATGCCATATACCTACATATTTTTCCTAAACAAATTAGCCAAGTCTAAATTAATAGTTATTATTGATTATGATTTACATTTAATTATCATCAAAGACAGTAACAGGTATATTACCCATCTATGAATTTTTTTAAATTCTATTGAATAATAATACTAAATGTAGAATTTATTTAGGGATGCATTCTTTGGATTTAAAAATCATATGATGATTAAGTAAACTAGGTAGGTAGTAATGTTACCTTTTAAAATTTGTTTTCAATATTAATTTACTTTATGGTTAGCACATTTTTAAAAACGCATCTTTTTATTTTTAATGCATTATATTAATCTTTAATGCATATTAAGTAGGTACTTATGTAAGATTTTTTTTTTTTGAAAACATAAACCAATTAAATGGTATTTTTGAACAGATCCAATAGGAACAGTGATTCCTAAAGTACCAACGAAATCAAAGTTTGACCATGTTGACGGGGTTTTTGGTCAAAATATTGAGTTACTATGTGAAACTCAAGGTTATCCAGTACCTGTTTTCAGGTAGATTTATAACACTAAGATGTATCATTAACTAACTACCTATTCATTAAATTAACATGACTTATAAAAAAAAAAAAAAATCAATAATATGTTAATTGAATATTTCGGGCTTCATTAGGATAGGAATAAATTACAACTGTTGTTCCGTTAGATCGTTTCTTAATTGTTATCCATGTTGCTAGATCCCCAAACAAGTATTTCGCCGAAAATAAAAAAAGAAGAGCTTGCCATTTTAATTGGAAAACCATTTATGTTTGAAACTCATATATCAATGGTTTGTTCCGCTCAGGGATACCCTGTTCCTTATTTTCGGTATGTAAATTGCGTTAAACCTATTTGTATAACTGAAATCAAATATTTATGAAGTAAACGATAATCTAGGGTACACATGCATTTAAATTGCTTTGTCTTCGAGAAAATTATTTTAAATAAAGAAAAATACTAAAATTGAAATATTATGAATAAGTATGCATATTCATATAGATAGGTACATAATAATAATAATAAATATTAATCTAAATTTTGAATTCTTAAGAAATTTTAGGTAGGTGCCTATAATAAAATCAGATTTTTATTTTTTTCCATTGTATCTACCTTCCAACATTTTGGGTTTTTTATTTTTTTTTTTTTCATTTTTAATAATCTCTGGCTGACTTGAATACGATCAAATTTTAAAAAATATATTTACAGAACCAACTGGGAATATATCACCAAAAGCTCCCGGTGAAAAATATGAGGGTGGAAAACTAATAACCTTGGCTAATGGACAAACCATGCATATTGTTTGCAATGTGATTGGGTTTCCCATTCCCGTATATCGGTATGTAATATACAGTTACTTATTTTAAACAGAATTCGTGATAGTTTCCTATAACTGTTGAGAACAAAATAAAATTCAAGGAAGTTTATCAAAAGTCTATGTTTTAATGTGTTCATAATTATTGATTTGGGGTTCCCTATTCTTATCTCAAACCGTAAACTTCTAATAATTCAATTAAATAAATAAATATATGGATTACAAAATTGCAGAACCACATTCAAATATTGCTGGTAAAGTTTCTAAAGAACGTTTTGAAGGTAACAATTTTGTTGTTAATGAGCCAGCTGTACTCTTGTGCCCTGGTCAAGGTTTCCCTATTCCTAAATATGAGTAAGTTACCTATGTTAAAATATACTCCACAGAGTCTATATCAAATAAGGTTCCATTTTAAAAGCTATAAGTTTTAAGATATTTCCAGTATTTCAATTTTTTAATTTGATTCAGATATTTATTATTTTAGAACCTACTGGAGCTATACGTACGAAAATCCTTAGTAAAGTAATCGAAATTAAAGAAATTAGTATTGGATCCGATACTGCAGTCCTTTGTCCCACCCAAGGATATCCAATTCCTAAATCCAGGTAGTGTGATTGAATAAGCCATTTTTTCTTGTAAGACAATTGATTTATAATATTTTATTTCTAAATTATATTGTATATTTATCAAAACATTTATAAAATTCTTTTATATTTCATTTTTTTTTCATCTGTTATTGTATGCATACCCATTACCGGATTACTTATTCAGTAAACATACTATATTATGACTAATATATTACTAAAAATGATTTAATACTACACAAATGTTCAATTAACACAATTTAAAATTGTAACATAAGAAAAAACTACTAACTATAATGTACTTAAATAAATTCACTTTAGAATACATAAATATTTTAAATATACTCTAAGAAAATAATACATTCTTCAATAGCAATAATTGTTCAGTGAAAATAAGTTTTATATTATGGTTTTATTGTTTTTAGAGGTGTGGGTGTTTTTTTTTTTTTTGGTACTATGTTAGATAATATCCTCAAATATTTGGACTTCGACAAAATTTGTTATAATATTTGTATCATTGTTAATTTAATTGAAATATTAATCCTATCTAAAGCCTATCTATATTTTCCATTTATTTATTAACTCTTATTCAATACTATTAAAATTTATATTTTTTGTGTTATTTCATATTTGGCTCTTATATCGATAATCGTATTATAGCCTATAGGTATTAATATGTTTAATAGGTATTCTTTCATAAATTTTCAAATTCAGTGATTATGTAGAATAATGAGCCCCATTTACTGTTTTAAAAACACCACACCAAACTATTATTTTGTAGGTTATACCTACATTTATTTTTGATATAATTTTTAAAGAAGCGTGACTCTATAATAATATATAATTTATTATTAAAATTTTAATACCATAAGAAATTATAAATTATACCTAATCCTTATTTACAAAATTATAATAAGAAATAATTATAGTTAATTCAAATGATATATTATGAATTCTATTATTTTAATAACAAAGAGTCACACTTCTAAAATATACAATGATAACAAACAAAATTTTACGATAATGAGAGACACTTTGTTTAGGTGGTACAAGTTTCTAGAAGGTTCCAATAAGAAACAAGCAGTGACGTTAGATGATAGAATTAAACAAGTTTCTGGAACATTGATAATACGTGATGCTAAAGTAGAAGATTCTGGTAAATATTTATGTGTTGTCAATAATTCTGTTGGTGGTGAAAGTGTAGAAACTGTGTTGACAGTTACGGGTAAGTTATTGTAATTATATTTATGTTTTTTAATTTTTAGTGTAATTATATTATAATTTGATTTAATATTGTAGCTCCACTAAATGCTATTGTTGAACCGACTATTCAAACTGTGGATTTTGGAAGACCTGCCACTTTGACTTGCAACTATGAAGGAAATCCAGTAAAAACTATTTCTTGGTTAAAAGATGGTAAACGATTAAATTCACACGATGGCAGAGTATTACGAATTGATTCTGTGCGTAAGGAAGACAAAGGAATGTATCAATGCTTTGTAAGGAACGAACAGGAGAGTGCTCAAGGAAGTGCTGAACTCAAATTAGGAGGACGATGTTTGTATTCTGTATTCCTACTTGTAATAGTTTTTCAATTTTATTAATTTCAAATTTTAATTTTAATATTAATAGTTGAGCCACCTCAAATAAAAGAATACTTTAACGATAATACAATGCAGCCAGGAGTTTCACTGCACTTAAAATGTATTGCTTCTGGAAACCCAACCCCTGAAATCAATTGGGAATTAGATTCCAAACGCCTTAGCAGCACTGAAAGGTTTTGTAAAATAAAAATTATTATTAATTGTATAATATAATTTATTAATTTATATTTGTTTAGACTTCGTATTGGACAACATATTACAATGGCAGGCGAAGTAGTTTCCTATCTGAATATATCATCAGTTCACACTAATGATGGAGGTCACTACAAATGTGTAGCTGTATCTAAAGTCGGTACAGCTGAACATACGGCACATCTAAATGTTTACGGTCTTCCTTTTATTAGACCAATGGATAAGAAAAATATAGTGTCTGGAGAAAATCTCTTCGTTACTTGTCCAGTTGCAGGATACCCATTAGAATCAATTACATGGGAAAGAGGTATACATTTATAAATTAGATTAACCACTACTGTTTTTGATTGATACAATTTAATTATTAGATAATCGACAGCTACCTATTAACCGAAAACAAAAAGTATTTCCTAATGGTACGTTGATTATTGAAAATGTTGAAAGATCTTCTGATCAAGCTACTTACACATGTGTTGCTCGAAATGCTCAGGGACATACTGCTAAAGGAAATTTAGAAGTTCAAGTAATGGGTATGTAAATGTTTCTTATAATTTATAATATTTATAAATGGTCCATCTGTTCTTCATATATATTTTATATTTTTAGGTCTACTTATGAGTTATTTATACTTTTTAATAACAAAGATTTATTAATTTTTAATATTTTTTTTATTAATATTTAATATATTTGATCAATAATGTTTTGGACCCAATTATTATATTTCTTATTTTTAAATTTTTAATATTATCACATATAACTCTGATTTCCAAGAACTTATGAAAAGTGTATTTAATTTAATTTAGAATACAAAAATATTAATACATTTTACTTAATAAGTACATTTTACAATTTAGGTAGTTAAAATTGTAAATAAAATATTATCTTACTTATAGATGTAAAAACTTTCTAATGAATATTATGTTACAAACAAATCATAGCGTTTTAAAAATTTAATCTTAAATCTATCTACTTATATCTAATTATATCTAATTATTAGTTTGTTGAATGATATTTTATAAAATAATCTAAGTATCTACATAGGTATTACCCTAAAAAATGTTATAGTCTTTAAATTTATTTATGAGTAGATCTAATATTGTCTGTTTGATAAGCAGAAATAGAATACATGTCTAACATTATCTAAAAATTATTGCTTTTATAATTAAATATTAATAATTAAAATATTATACAACTTACAACAACTAAACATAATTCATGAAGATTTAAAAATGAAGAACAGATTATATCTATAATATTATTTCAGCCAATTATTACTATTATTTGAAACCCATAAAAGAAAATTTAGAGTATAAGTGAAATGTCAGAATATAAGAAAGTTAGAATTTTTGATTTTATTAAAAGGGTTATAAGATCTATTCATAATTATAATTAATAGCACGTGGAACAACATAGTTAATATATATAATATAGTTGTATAATATAAGTTTTATTTAAGATTCTCTTGCAATAGTAACTCTTTACAAAATAATATCAACTAATACTTAATCTAAATATTTTTTATTTTAAAGATCTTAAAATTATTTAAAATTATTATTTATAAATATAATAAATGTAGGTTTAAAAAATATTAATTAATACTTTATTAGTTTAAGTCTTAACACTTTCGATTTAAGTTTTAATTAAGTGTAGTTTATATCATCCACAGGTAAGTGCACTTTAAGTGTATTGTTTATGAAGTTTAATTTAATAGTATAGATACCTACGAATAGGTTTTTAAAAATTATATTGTATAACACTATTATACCTACCTACAGTATAATTTTTAGTTCCACCTGTAATATTACCATTTGCATTTGATGGAGAAACCAATGCTGGCGATAATGCCCAGTTAACTTGTCATGTGAGTAAAGGTGATATGCCTCTTGAATTATTTTGGAATTTTTTGGATGCCAACAATCGTTCAGTACCACTTCCAGAACTTACTACTGTTAATAGAATAGGAAAGAAAATAGCTGTACTTGAAATACCCGTGGTTACACAATTTCATCGTGGTACTTATGTCTGTACTGCAAATAATCGTGCAGATCGAGTATCACAATCTGCTGTTTTATCTGTAAATGGTAAAAAATTAAAGAGGTCTAATAAAAAAGAATTTTATAGCATGACTGTTGTATAATTATGCTGGAAATTTTGTCGCTAAAAGTTGTCTTATAAATTCTAGTAATTCTACTAATCGATAATTCCTCTAAATGTAACTTTCCTAAGATATTAAAGACAATGAACTTGTTATTAGTACCACCATCAATGAAACCATTTTCGTTTGAGGGTGATTCAAACGTTGGCGACACTGCTCAACTTACTTGCCATGTAATAAAAGGCGACACTCCGTTAGAAATAATTTGGGTGTTTCAAGGCCCAGATGGTCGTCTACAACCTATGCCACAGCCAATAATAGAAAATAAAATTGGCAAAAAAATAACAATGTTAGAGATACCTACAGTAACAGAATACCATCGAGGAAGTTACTCTTGTATTGCAAAAAACAGAGCAGGGATAGTCAATCAAACTGCAATTTTGATGGTTAATGGTATACAAAGGCGTATATTTAAAAAATATAATTTGTTAACATGCAACATCAGCACTAGCACATTATGCTTTTCTTTATGGTTCCCATGCATATTTAACTCCATTATAATTCATCACCATTTAATATTTGCAATTTGTTCATAATATATTATTTTCTTAACATTTTAGTACCCCCCTCAATAATGCCTTTTTCGGTTGATGGAGAATTAAGTGTCGGTGATAATGCTCAATTAACATGTCATGTAGCACGAGGAGATATGCCAATTAATATATCTTGGATTTTTCGAGCTGCTGAAGGTGGATCATTAGGACCATTACCTGAGCCTATATTGCTTAATCGTATAGGAAAAAAAATTGTTATGTTAGAAATACCATCTGTGACTGAATATCATAGAGGATCTTATACATGCATAGCAACAAATCGAGCTGGTGTTTTTGAACACACAGTAAAATTAATGGTCAACGGTATAAAATTATCTGTTTAGATTCGCACAATATTTGTTAAGCTTATTCCAGCATTTATGCATGTCCAGACTTTTGATGCCTCGTTAGGAAACAGAGTTTATTCCATTTTACATATCCTTCCAGTATAGTTGTTTATTGCATTCCTAAGTAAAGCTATATTTGTTCATAAATTTTGTTAAGAAATTATATTTTATACCAAACTGTTTTAGTATATTTAATAAATATTATATTTATATGTAAAATAAAAAATTTGAACAATAATGTATTTCTTCAATAAATCCTTAGGTACACTACATTTTCTAAGAGTATAGTTGATCTAGGTATTTCATTTATTTATCCTATAGGTAGGTGTTAAATATTTAACATACCTACCTATAATCTTATAAAATACAATTACATTTGTTATGGCGTTCTAAAAATGTTTCATTTTTACACAATTTTTTTAATCACTCCAGCTTTTAATTTATTTATTAATTTTACAACTTAAAATTGTATATAACAAAATTAATTTATTCCACATAACTATTTTGAATATTAAAAAATGTATCCTGAATGTGGTTGGTTAATATTGTGAATTTTCTATACTATGAAATATTTACAGTACCACCACGTATCAGACCATTTGAGTTTGAATCAGTAGTATTTGCTGGCGAACCTGTGCAATTAACATGTTTTGTCACTGGAGATAAACCATTAAGAATATCGTGGTATTTACAAAGCAAAGAGTTAACATCTCAAACTGGCATAGCGACAAGTACAATAGGAGATCGAACAAATAGTTTATCTATTGTTTCTACGGGTCTTTCCAATGCTGGAAATTATACTTGTGTTGCTCAAAATGCAGCCGGAATGGATTATCATTCCGCGTATTTGGAAGTAAATGGTATAAAGTCGGACATGATCACAGTATTTTTCGAGTTATTTGTAAAATAAACATATTAATAATTGATTGCTTAATAATTGTTTGTTATCTGTAAACTATGATAAAAATTCGGCGTGAGAAATTTGGTACTTATTTGGAAATTGATGTTTTTGTAGTTAGTGTTATGAATAAATAACATATTCCTTTAATCCTATCGTTTTTATAAAATACTATTGATACATTTTTTAATGAGTTTATGGTTATGCACAAGATTATCATATTAATTTTGAAACGTTTATAATTAATCATAATAAATTAGTGATATAAAAATTTAAAGTTTAAAATGAAACTAGTAAAGAAATACTTAAATCTTAAATAATTAAATGATACACAAAATTCCAGTACCGCCACGTATCAGACCATTTGAGTTTGAATCGGCAGTTTATGCTGGGGAGCCTGTACAATTGACTTGTTTAGTAACCAAAGGTGATAAACCCTTAAGAATATCATGGTATTTGCAAAGCAAAGAATTAACGGTACCGCAGACTGGTATAATTACAAGCAATCTGGGCGATCGAGCCAATAGTTTGTCGATATCTTCGGCTGGTATTTCGAATCGTGGAAATTACACTTGTGTAGCTCAAAACGCTGTCGGGATGGACTCTTATTCTGCATATTTAGAAGTGAATGGTATAGAATTGAATATTATGAAATATTATTTTTATTTCTACAGGCATTTAATAATTAACTTGCTTTGAATGTTGTTTAATGTGGTATCATATTATACAGATATAGACCAAAGCAGTTTTCGTCATTTATTCTTTATTTCCCTATAGTTTTCTGCTCTGACATATTCCTTGTACTCCTAGATAATAATCACTTAATCAGTAATACACATTTTTTATACATTAAATAAGATGCATTGTTATAAATAATCATATATAATAGCTTTGTAACAAAATAAATACAGATAACGTATTTATCCAAGCCAAAGATAATTTTCATGGTTTCCAGTGCCACCTCGAATCAGACCATTTGAATTCGAGTCAGCAGTCTATGCTGGCGAGCCAGTACAAATAACATGTCTTGTGACTAAAGGCGATAAGCCTTTAAGGATATCATGGTATTTTCATAGCACAGAACTTAATTCATCTGAGACTGGAGTCTTTACTAGTTCTATGGGTGACAGGTCAAATATTTTATCCATTCCTTTTGCTGGTCTTTCTAACGGTGGAAATTATACATGTGTAGCACAAAACGCTGTAGGAATGGATTATTATTCTGCATACCTGGAAGTTAATGGTACAATTTATTATAGGCTTACCTATACTACAGTTTAACGTATATCTATCTTAATAACAGTGTTTATTAATTTCAGTAGTTTGTTTTTCAATACAAATATCCATTTATATCCTTATTATCCTTTATAACTTAATTTTAATTTAAACACCCTTTTATGGTGTTCATTAAAAATAAAAAAATAATTACTCATTAAATTGATGTCTTATTAAATTTTTATAAGAATTTAAATTATTGTAAACTAGAAATAAAATATCAGTTAATTAGAGAATATTAATATATCTATAATCTATATAGTTAATAGTGAAGTTGAAAAAAAAAATAATTATTAATCATGACGATGGAACAAATAATATATTATGTTGGTATAGGTATAATGCATAAGAATCAATAATATTACAACATCATTAAAATTAGTTTTGGGTTATAAGTTTCTAACAATTTTTTAAAAAAATAAATGACTTTACAGTACGCCCGAAAATATTGCCATTTTCATTTGGTGAAATGCCTAGCAATGCTGGTGACACTGTGCAAGTGGGATGCACCGTTGTTAAAGGCGATAAACCTTTACGTATTAGTTGGAATTTTTATGGGGAAGAACTATCATCTAATATGGGTGTTACCACAATGCCGGTTGGTGATTCAATGAACGTTTTGTCTATACCTTCTGTTGAGACAACAAATCGAGGAAACTATACTTGTTTAGCTAAAAATTCAGCTGGATATGATTCATATACAGCTCAGCTGTTGGTTAATGGTAGTCATTAAAATTATAAATTTAGTGTGCTTGTAGATGCAACACTCCTTCCGGTATTTATCCCGGGGTTAACTATAGTTAAATAGTTTTATTTATAGGTAATTTGTATATTCTTTGATATTCATTATTTACATATAAGTAATAGATACCCTCATCAAGTTATTAATAACATATAGTTTATTAATTTTAAGTTATGTTACCAATAGAAAAAAAAAAAACATTAATTTTCATAAATCTTTATTAAAAAAACATAATAAGTAAAGTTATACGCGTTTACAGTTCGGCCACAAATTTTGCCATTTTCATTTGGGGATAATCCAAATAATGCTGGCGATAAAGTCCAAGTTGGTTGCACTGTTGCGAAAGGTGACCAACCTTTACGCATAAGTTGGAATTTTTATAGTGAAGAATTATCATCTAACATGGGTGTTAGCACCATGGCTGTTGGTGATTCAATGAATGTTTTGTTTATTCCATCTGTTGCTCCTTCAAATAGAGGAAATTATACTTGCGTTGCAAAAAATCCAGCTGGCCATGATTCATATACAGCTCAACTCTTGGTCAACGGTATTCATTATACCTAATATTGAGTATTTACTCAACTGCTATTCTTCTATGTACTCAGTAAAATGCAACAATCATTAATCCAATCTTATCCATGTATAATTTAAAACCTCCACACCTTAGTAACCCATTTAATAACCAAGTACCTATAAATAATATGTCCGAAAAACGAAATCCAAAAAAAATTATATTATTGTATAACTTGTCTTGGTATTTTAATAAATTTACCTAACTACAATAACAATCTATCAATAAATATTTTACTTCCTATAGTACGTCCAAAAATATTACCATTTTCTTTCGGTGATACACCAAGTAATGCTGGAAATACTGTACAAGTCGCATGTACTGTCACAGAAGGTGATAAACCTTTACGTATTAATTGGAATTTCTATGGTGAAGAACTTTCATCGGACATGGGCGTTAGTACTATGCCCGTTGGAGATTCAATGAATGTTTTATTTATATCATCTGTTACTCCTTCAAACCGAGGAAACTATACTTGTGTTGCAAACAATTTTGCTGGCATTGATTCATTTACTGCTCAACTCTTAGTTAATGGTATTTAATATTACCACTAAACTATAAACTAATCATTTTGTTGGTATAGTGCAACAACCCATATCCTACACTTATCCTAATAATATTATAAATCGTACCAATATAAAAATTCATAAAATAATTTTAAGCATTTGCTTCCGTCAAAAAATATTATTATTTTATAAGTACCTTCATAGTTAGCGTATAATTTATACCTATGTATATAAATGTATATAAGTACCTAAACAATGAATAATGCATATATTTATTAGAAATAATTTTTTATTTAAAAAATTATATTATTATATAAAAATGTAATTATTAACAACAATTTTGTGGCAATGTTGTACCTATTCATTCTTACAGTACGTCCGAAAATATTACCATTTTCTTTTGGTGGTGAACCTAGCAACGCTGGAAATCCTGTGCAAGTGGGATGCACTGTTCTGGAGGGTGATAAACCTTTACGTATTAGTTGGAATTTTTATGGCGAAAATTTATCATCGAACATGGGTGTTAGTACTATGACCGTTGGAGATTCAATGAATGTTTTAATTATACCATCAGTGGTTCCTTCTAACCGCGGAAATTATACTTGTTTAGCAAAAAATTCAGCTGGAAATGATTCGTATACCGCTCAGCTAATAGTAAATGGTAGTAATATTACTCAAATTTAGAGTAACTATTACGTGTAGATAATACTATATGCATACATTTTTAAAGCACCTTTGGTTATTAAAGTTCAATGTATATTATCTTTTTTCTACATGTTTTCCGTTTTTTCCTAATTAAATATGTAATGAATAAACAACTTAACGTTTAAGTATACATAGTTATTTCGGGTAGCCGGTGGTATAACTATTTTATAAGCATTTAAATTTATTATCAAGAACTATTTCAGTTTTACCAAAAATCGTACCTTTTTCATTTGGAGATGGACCAGTTAATTCTGGTGAATCGATTCAAGTCGTATGTTCGGTTTCAAAGGGTGATCGTCCGTTAACAATAAGTTGGAGTTTTTATGGTGAAGCATTATCATCTGATATGGGTGTAACTACACAAATGTTGGGAGATACGACTAACTTTTTATCTATTCCTTCGACTGGCCCTTCAAATCAAGGAAATTATACATGCATTGCAAAAAACAGTGCTGGATCGGACACATATACTTCACAACTTGTGGTTTACGGTATACAAAATTGATCGTGTAACGTAAAGCATGGTCAAAAAACGTTAAAAAAAGTCTAGTTTATCACAAAGAAACTAACAAAATAGCACAGCTTAATATTCCTTAAAAGCAATTAACTTTTCAATCCGTTTAAACCATTCAAAATATAAAAAGGTTGAGTAGAATAAGTAAACGAATTGTAAAATATTTTATATAAAATTGCTTTCTTCGTCATTTACACAAATAAATATTAGATATTGTTCAAAATGTTTAGTTTTGCCTAAAATATTACCATTTTCCTTCGGAGACGGTCCAGTTAATGCCGGTGAATCTGTTCAACTATCTTGTTCGGTGGCTAAAGGTGACAAACCTATGTCCATAACTTGGAATTTTTATGGTGAAGAATTGTCTTCTCATATGGGCGTTACTACGCAAATGTTTGGGGACACGACCAACTTTTTATCAATTCCTTCAGTCAGTCCCTCAAATCGAGGAAACTATACTTGTATTGCTAAAAATTCAGCTGGATCTGACTCGTTAACGTCTCAACTAATGGTTAATGGTATAGCGAAGTATTTTTTTCTAGCATGACTTTTGAATTATTCTTAGCATATATATTATGTTAGGTTATATTAAATATGTTCTATACTTGATCCAATTTAAAAATTATATTCCTTAATACCATACAAATTAGTTATATATATATATATATGTATATATATATATATATTACAAAGCTTATATTTATATTCCAATGGTAACCTATTATTTTTTTTTTTTCATTGATATTATTTATTTTATAACCGAGGAAAATTAAATTTTTTAATTATTTAAGACTTGTTTATCATAGTTTATTAATGTGTAATACATTATTCAGTTGGTTATTTTGAGTTTTCAATATTGATATTTAACATTCATATTATTTGTTGGTTATAGTCTTACCGCATATTGTTCCGTTTTCTGTTGAGGAGAAAGTGAGATCTGGCGATAGCATACAGTTAAGTTGTCACGTTTCAAAGGGGGATAAACCTCTAGAACTTGATTGGTTATTCAATGATGATGAACTTTCTTCCGAATTGAGTGTGAGCACAACTAAACTTGGTTCAAGTTCTAGTGTACTTACTATTGGAACTCTATCCGCAGCACATACAGGAAAATATACTTGTATCGCGTCTAATCGAATCGGGTCTTATAATTATTCAACGTACATAAACGTCGATGGTATATTTTTGTTTTAAAGTTTTGATTTGCTTGTGATTTAGTGTTGTTATTTTAACCTTAATAAATAATGTCTTTTAAAATTGTTCATTAACTTAGATTAGGCTAGTATTATTTAGTTATGTTTATAACAATGTAACTTTAACGATTCCTTAAATGATATTACCATTCCACCTATTTAATCAACATACGAGCACCTACCATAATATGTGTTTATACATTTTACTATTCAAGAGTGTTACTGCAGATAGGTATTTCGATAAAAAAAAAATTTATTCAAATGTGTATTCGATACATAACAATTTTTTTATTTAAAAAAAATGGTTAAACTAATTGTATTACGTATTCCATTTAAATTATATTAGTATTAAATTTGAAAAATCCACATACTACTTGAATATTTTATAATTTACCAATACGTTTAATTTCAAATTTAAAGTCCCACCTAAGATGACACCTTTTACATTTGGTGACGACATCCCCGAAGCCGGTGAAACGATCTCTATACAGTGCACTATATCTTCTGGAGATATTCCTGTTGAGTTTGCGTGGACTTTCAACGGTAAATCAACAAGTGACTTAGCAAACGTTTTTGTATCAAAAAATGGACGACGAGTTAGCGCATTAACTGTCGAATCGTTAACAGAGAAAAATGTCGGCAATTATTCTTGTCTTGCCAGAAATAAGGCTGGTGAATCAGTACACACTGCCTCATTGTATGTAAATGGTAACTACCTAGAAATCCGGGTAGGGTAATCTTAGCATGCTGAAATTAATAACTATAGACAATTCTTAGTGCCTATTTATTTGGTTTCAATGTCTGATATGATTACCTATATAATAATTTATATTTCACCGATACACTTACAATATACACATTTTATTAGAAGTTAGTATCCAGTTTCTATTTCCTATTTGATATCTGTTTTTTGTTTACAACATGTAGTTTTTCCGAAAATAAAACCATTTACATTTGGAGATACACCAATATATGCTGGACAGTCAGCGCAAGTGACTTGTTCAGTTCAGGAAGGTGATTCTCCTCTAGAATTGTCGTGGGCTTTCGATGGGCCTCGAGATGTATTTGGGCTAGGCGTGTCAGTGGTAAAAATTGGCACAAAAACTAGTCTTTTATCGATTGAAAACACAAATTATGTTCACCGGGGAAATTACACTTGTTATGTTATGAATCGCGCGGGGAACGCATCGTATACGGCTAGCTTGAATGTACACGGTATAGAATTTAATGTTACACTGATAGCCACAATTTTAAGCATGTACATTACGCAAAAATTTGGTACGGTGCAGTCAAATATTTGTAAAGTATGCTTCAATCTTTAAAATACCAATTATTTCCTTTATATTTTGAAATTGGATTTCCTCAAGATAAATTATCAATAGATACTTGCATTTTATTATTTATTTTAACAATATGGTGTTTTTTAGTACCTCCTCGTATCGTCCCTTTCAACTTTGAAGAGCCAATATATTCCGGTCAGTCAGCTCAAATCACATGCTTAGTGTCCGAGGGTGATACTCCTTTGAATATAACTTGGTGGTTTCGCAAATCTGATAAATCTGAATTAATACCATTACCTAGTGGAATATCAGTTAATAAAATGGGTAGTAAATTATCCATGTTATTTATTGAGTCCACATCTGCCTATTTTGCCGGAAATTATGCATGCATCGTTGAAAACAGAGCAGGGAGTTCTAAGTACACATCAGCATTGAATGTTCATGGTAAAATGATTTTTAATTCTCAAGAAACTGACTTACATATTACGCTTGTTGATTGAATATAACGCTATATTTTTAGCATTTGCCCAAGCCTACCATTACCACTGATTATTTTCTTCCATTATACTATTATACTTTATCATCCGGTTAATATCCGACAATTTAGAATCTTCCTCAAATGGATAAAAAAAATAATGTTTCAGTCGTTCCTCGAATAGACCCATTCAGTTTTGGAGATCCCATATACGATGGGCAGTCAGCACAAGTAACATGTTTTGTTTCGGAAGGTGATTTGCCATTAAACGTATTTTGGACATTTCATGACACTGAAACTTTACTACTTCGGGGTGGTATTAACATTAATAAAATGGGGAGCAAAGTTTCCATGCTTTACATTGAAACAGCTGCTTCCTATCATGCTGGAAACTATACATGTATTGCCACCAATCGAGCTGGTCGAGCTAACTACACTGCCACATTAAAAGTTCACGGTAAAATGACTACTCACTGATTTGAAAGACGAAATCCTATTTAGGATGTGCCTGTTAATTGTAGAATTTTGCTCAATATTATTTTTACCGCAGTTCTGAAATATATAAATTGTATTATTTATTTCCATACAATAATAGTGCAATATATTTTCAAATATAAACACAAATACACATAACATATGATATAATATATTCCTCAATTGTTTTGAGTAATTCTCTGTTAAATAGACTTTCATTATATTCGTATATTACTGATTCATGGATGTCTTTAAAATCTATAGTACCTATGTGCATTTTATATTCTTTAACGGTTTTCTGTGTTACAGTAAAGCCGGAAGTTGAACCGTTTTCAATAACTGATAATACATTAAATGAAGGGGGATCGACGAAAATTTTGTGTACCGTATCATCGGGTGATATGCCGATTCACTTCGAATGGACCAAGAATGGTCATTTGATGAATGCTAACAAAAACAATCTCAAAGTACAACAATTGGACGAACTGACTTCGATATTTTCCTTGACTAGGGTGTCGCTAGAAGATGCTGGAAACTATAGCTGCATTGCAAAAAATGAAGCTGGTTCTGCTTCACATACTGCTTTTTTGAAAGTCATGGGTAAAATATTTCCAGACATTTTCATAAATTATATATTTTCTTTTGGCTTTTGGTTAGATCGAACTGTTAGTTTTCAAAAATAAATACCTAATGGCTAATTTTCAATTTTCGTCAATTTTTATTTTTAAATTAGTTATTGATTTACCGGGTGTCTTAATCGAATTTCGTACCTACCAACTAAAATGTGCCTATTTTCAATTATATATTTCTCTGTGCCCATTTTGTCTTGAAGATATATCAAAAACGTATGATAATATAAATAAATAATATCTAAAATGGATTAAAATTAGCATTATTTAAATTAAAAAATTACTTTTTTCCTAAACTGATTCCAATTTTTATTCTATCCTATACATATTCCTTTCTGTTGCTTAGTTATTTTGCCGCTTTAAATATTATTGCATGTAACTAATTTAAAATGTACAGTTGTATTGTTATTACTTACTTATTAATGTATTTCATTTTATTAAATGCTATTATTTATTGACAAAAGTTAATACTTTTTATAGATATTTTTAAAAATAATTATAAATGTGTAGACCTTAAATTAAAATTACGTTATATTTATCTAATTAAATCATGTAATGTAAACATTTATTAATTTTTATTATAGGAACTATTTTTGTATTCAAATTTTAATTTTAATTGTACTATATCTATACTTGAGCCGTGGCCTGTTTTGTAATAAAAATACAAAATAAATAAAATTGTGCAAAATGAACATTTTTAATATTGTCTTAAAATTTGTCTACACTTTATTATTATTTACTGCTGTAATACTCAGTTTGCACGGAGTCGCACGTTTCGGCATGGTCATTTTGGCGTGGCCGTTTCGGGGTAAATTATATCGACGTGAAATATAATTTGTATAAGTTTTCTATTTTACACATTATTCCCATTTACTTCAATCGAATAAATATATATATACTTAAACAATACCACACAAAAAATAAATCTATTTTTCAACATTTTAAAAATATTCAACATTAACGACTCTTGAACATAGCATTGCGATCAAGACGAGGACAATTAATTGGTAATTAAAATAATGAATAAACATGATCAACAATTTTTTTTAGAAATATTAACGTACTCCAACTAATTACTCTGCACGGATTAGGTTGAGTTCAGTCGTTGTAAGAGTCGTTAATTTTTTTAAGTCTCATAATACCCGTATTTTATTTTTCGAGCACTACTAGTCAGTGACTATGAAAATCGAAAAATTATCAACTTTTTAAAAGATGTTTAGAGCTCATAATTTAAGTATAATAAAATGATTTTGTTAATTTTATGTAATTTTAATTCATCCCAATCGCCATAATATTATTATATCACTATAAATAATATTTTTCAAATTTTCAAATGTTTATAAATGATAATACTATATTATATTACATTATTTGAAATTATTATAATGTAACTTTCTCTACATTTATATCTTTTTCGTATGATATTTTTTGTATTATTTTACAAGGTACTTATATTAAACTAATAGTAAATGGTAATAACGAGTAAAATAGTAACAATTTTAAAAAAGTATATATCACCCAGAAATGGACTTCACACCGTAATGACTTCACGCCATAATGTCCTAGACTGCAGTTTGTAATATCATTTTATAAAGTATATAATATCATATTTTTTTGCTTTTTATTTTTTTCACACGCTTGTTTTCGCACCAAAAATGAAGTTAATCTGTGTGATGAATTTGAAGCCCATTAAAATTAATAATGCGTCACGAAATAAAATTGTTAATATTTAATTATACTTATAAATATACATTAATATTGTATAATACTTAATGTGTGCATCTTTAATTTCATCACCAGAAAAACTTAATTTTGTTAAATATTATCTTAAGTAAAGTAGCAAGAGATCTAAAGTTTTCAAACTGATTTTAACATTAATACAAATTTCAAAAATTAATTTATAATATTTGTTTACATCTATAAATATCTTATTAATTGGTTCATTGTAACATAATATTATTTTAGATTTATATAATATAAGAATCGAATAATGATCAAATCTGAATAGAATCTCTTGCTGCTTCATTTTTTTAAACGAGTAAATTCACAAAGTACATTAGGTATATTTTTTTAATTAGTTCCTCCAAGATGGATACTTGAACCTACTGATAAAGCGTTCGCACAAGGAGGTGATGCAAAAATTGAATGCAAAGCAGATGGATTCCCTAAACCTCAAGTTACATGGAAAAAAGCTATTGGTTAGTATTATTTTATCATTAGTAATGAAGTACACATAAAAAAATAATTAGTGATATTTTAAAAATAAAACCCAGAAAACCACTCTTTAATATATTTGATTTTAAAGGTAATTCTCCTGGA
This sequence comes from Cinara cedri, assembly GCA_902439185.1. Lineage (NCBI taxonomy): Eukaryota > Metazoa > Arthropoda > Insecta > Hemiptera > Aphididae > Cinara > Cinara cedri. The sequence goes on along the minus strand of CABPRJ010000535.1, from coordinate 164,683 downwards.
GATTACAAGGATATTAAAGATTTGAAACCGGGCAGTGATGACATTAAGATTGACGAAGGGACATTGTCTATCCATAATATTCAAAAAAATCACGAAGGTCATTATTTGTGTGAAGCTGTCAATGGAATTGGTTCTGGATTGTCTGCTGTGATCACCATCAGTGTGCAAGGTGAGTTACATAGTTATTCTGTAAAACCAATAGTAAATATTTATTTACAAATGTCCATTTAATTTTAGCTCCACCTCATTTTGAAATTAAAGCAAGAAATCAAACTTCCGAAAAAGGCCAACCCTCTGTTTTGGAATGTATGGCTAAAGGAGAAAAACCTATTGGAATTGTTTGGAACATGAATAATAAACGCCTAGATTCCAAAGAAGAAGAAAGGTATTATTTAATACCTTTATAAATGCATTATGCATTAATACCTATACCTATATTATTATAATGTATCTATAATAATAAATAGGTACTATTGCTTACCGTAAAAATGGGCGAGTAGAATCAATTTTTAGAAATATCTGTTCAATAACTAGAAATTATATACTTATTATAAATTACGATTGTAAAAAACAGGTGGGGTATAAGGTACAATCAAATAGTACAGATTATGTGAGTTCGCGACACTCACGCCGAAAAGGTGCGTGTCACAATAAGGTAGCGGTTATCTATTATTGCCCGGTATTTTATAATTATAGATAGGTACTAGACAAAAATAAATTTAGTAACTCCGATATCATATCAATTCTTAATTATACAACAATTATTTTTTATATTGTTACATAAACGTAGAACGTTTATTTTAGATTCTGAGTGGAGCGAAAAAGTTTATAGTTTTACAAAGATGTTTATATTTTTTTTCATTTTTCTACAATTTTCGCAACTTTTCTATCAGAATACTTGCTCGGATTTCTACGTGTAGCACCTTTTCTGGAAATCGGCGTGGTGAGGTATCTTAAGTCATTTTCCGATTTTTTCAAGAGTTTTCTCATAAAATGCGAAAAACCAGAAAAAAACGGGAAAATTTACAAAATGTAATAAATATAATCTTACGATTTTTTTTTCTGTGGACAACGTTTCTAACAGTAATTTTACTCCAACTTTTAATGATAGCAATGTTTCTAAAGAGAAATTTCACTAGGGAGGTACTTTAGAGAGGTCATTTTTTGATTTTCCCAAGAATTTTCCCAGAAAATGTAAAAAACCGGGAAACAACATGGGAAAACAGTAGAAAAACTGGAAAATTGGTACAACATTAAACAAATTGTATTAAAGAAAGTATATAAAGCCTATTTAATTATTTTATTAAACAAATTACATATATATATATATTGTTGAAAAAACATCACTATCAACTAAACTGGGCTCAGAATCGTTTTGTCGTAAGCAATGGTTTATGATTGCTTACAGATATACATTAAATTACCGTCTATATTCTACCATCCCAACCTCCCACCTACACCAGTGGCTGCACCCGTCCAAATTATCTTACCTTTCTTTTTTTATTTCTTTTTTTATTGAGATGACGTCACCCCAGCTATTTGTTGGAACTTGTTTTGTCCCCCCCCCCCCGGTAAGCAGATTTTTATTTTTTAAGCTAATTTGTATTATTTAACAGATGTTTGTTTTTTTTATTCGATGCTCAATACTCAATATTTGTATCAATTCCCCTCCCCCCCACTATAATTATATAGACTGACGGTTTTAGGTATGCTCTCCGCGAATCGGCGCAACGACACCCTACCCGACCAAGAAACCTTTTACACTATTATTCAAAATTTAATGTGTAAGGACCAACTATAGGCAACCACTACATTTATTTGGCCTTTTGTCTGCGGAATGTTATCACTGAGTATCACACTCGCATACCTGAATAATTATAATGTGAAAAATTATCAACTATCTTCATTCAGTCATTCATATTTAATTCGTCGTTTATTATTTATAAAATGTTTAACATTTTGAATTTAGGGTAAAGGGCAGTTGTTCATTATATGGACAATTATATGAATAAATAATATCGAACCGAAAGCGTAATTTCTATAAATTTTAAATGTATATTTGAATACTAAACTATAGGTACAGAATGATTCATTAAACGTGCTCACTCTGTATACTATATTTAATTGTAATAGTGCTTTGTCTGGAACTTTAAGCTCCAAACAAAACGAGCGATGAAATTTATCGAAAATTAAGCCGATTTGATATACAAATCCACGTTGGGTAATCACTAATATTTTATTTCGTTTTCGAAAACAGTTCTTGTCATATTTCGTGTTAGTGCTATTGAATTTTTGGTGTATAAAAACATGCAAAATTTTTTTTTTTATTAGTTTAAAATAAATATAAATTTGTTGTCTAGTTGTCTAGTTTATCAGACATCCTTTATTTTGCAATTTTTTTTTAAATACGTGTTTTAAGACGCTGATTTCGGAACTTTTCATTATTAAATTATATATAATAATAATTATAATAATTTATAATTAAATCATTATTAAAGAAGTTATGGAAGTTTGAAGTTCTTTGTACTTATAAGCATGATTGGTGTACCAAGAGACCTAGCAGGGTCACTCGTTTGGTCGAGGGTATCTAACCCTCAATTATATTTTAAGCTACCTATTTGAAATATTTTTGGTTTTATATGGATAAACAATTTTTAAAATAGAATAAATGCTCATAAATTTGGTACAAAGTTCCTCATTATTCGATTGACTGAAATTTTAAAATCTGTTCATATTTACACTAAAATTGAGTTTAATAGCAATGAAAAATAGGTACATGTTTGTTTCTTTTCACCCTCAATTACTGGTTATTAGAAACGTCACACATTATGTAAATAGGTACCTACCATACTATATTATAATATATTTATAGTATAATAGTAAGTAATAGTAGGTAAGTTTTCATTGAAATATATAAAGTATATACCTAATACTTAATAATCTTTTCTACTTAGATACACAATACGAGAAGAAATATTAACAGATGGAGTTAAATCTGACCTAAGCATCAAAAGATCTGAACGAATTGATACTGCTGTATTTACATGTGTTGCTACTAATTCATTTGGAAGTGATGATTCAAGTATTCAACTTATTGTTCAAGGTGTGTGTTAAATATTATTTTTACTTAATACCTTTAATGTACCTAGGTACCTATCTACTAAGCATAAACTTTTGTAATAAACTTCTGTTGAATTAAATATTTCAGAGGTTCCTGAGATTCCATTTGGTTTAAAAGTATTGGATAAATCTGGACGTACGGTACAATTATCCTGGTTAGCTCCGTACGATGGAAATTCACCAATCACCCGCTACATTGTTGAATATAAATTATTGAAAGGTATAAGTGTAAAATTAAAAAAAAAAAAATTGCAGTAATTTAAATAATTTTTGTATTATTCGATCAAAGGCACATGGGACACTGATGTTGAAAAAGTGGAAATTACCGGGGATAAAATTGAAATGAGTGTAGTAAATCTTCATCCAGCTACTACATACCATTTTAGAATTGTTGCCGAGAATGGAGTAGGACTTTCTAAACCTTCTGATCCAGTTACCATAATTACTTCAGAAGAAGGTAAAATATTAATAATGTTATAAATTTGATGGGATTATAATTAATATAATTATTCATTTGTATATAGCACCAAGTGGAAAACCAACAAACATTCATGTTGAACCTGTTGATGAAAATACATTAAAAGTCATGTGGAAAGCTCCAGAGCGCAGTGATTGGAATGGTGAAATCCAAGGATATTATGTTGGTTACAAACAATCATCGTTAGTTGATAACAAATTTGTTTTTGAAACTGTTGAATTCAGCAAAGAAGAAGGAAAAGAACATTATTTGGAAATATTTAATCTAAAGTAAGTTATAGTAATAGAATGAAAATGTATCTACACATCAACTTTCCCATCAAACCATAAAATTAAGTTTCTAAATAATGCAAAATTCCTATTTATTTTAAATTGTATTCAAAGTTTTTGATTTTTTTATTAATTTGACTTTAAAAATCAAGTTTTGTTACTTCACAATTTATTACCTTATTTAAAATTATTCTAGTTATTTCAAAAAAATTTTTTACCCATCTAATTTGTTTAATTTAAAACAATATTTTAAAGTTAATACACACTGTTAAATAATAATAATAATAATAATAATAAGTTTAATCTACAAAACATCCATTTCAACTTAAATTCTTTGACTATATATTTTTTATACATTTCATTTGTTTAATACATTAAATTATTTACTTTAAGATTATTTAAAATACTGTAATATAATTTCATTGTGTTTTATTTAGAACATATACTCAATACACAATAGTAGTACAGGCCTTCAACAAATTAGGAGCTGGACCAATGTCAGATGAAATGAAACAGTTCACTTCTGAAGGTGTGCCAGAACAACCACCTCATGACACAACTTGTACTACTTTAACGTCTCAAACTATTAGAATTTCTTGGGTCTCGCCGCCCCTAAATACTGCCAATGGAGTCATAAAAGGTTATAAAGTAATATACGGTCCTAGCGATTCTTGGTTTAGTAAGTAACATTTTTATTTTTATTTTTTAATACAGTGTGTTCCACCATGTTTTGACAGATTTTTCTAGAGCTGTTAATATTAAATATTTTTCAATTTTTATTTTTCTTTAATCAGTTTGTCTCAAGAGAGGGTCAGCAATTTGTAAAAATATTACATTTTTATTTCCACCACCTAAATACCAAAAAAAATAACTTACAAAATGTTCAAAATAACCATTTTATAAAAGATATTATTCTATCATACATTTATATCCAATAAATAGTTTCATTTTTAGCTTAGTAATAGCAATTTTAATTACTAGAAATTAAGTGTGAAAACAATTAATATTCAATAATAATCCTAATCGCCTCACGATAATTCCTTATCATAACAGTAATTAAAAACTTGAAAAATATTTAATATCAACAGCTCTAGAAAAATCTGTAGAACATGGCTGGACACACTGAATATTATAGACTGGATGTAAAGAAATTATTTTATTTTTAACTATAGATGAAAGTACAAAAGATACAAAGATTACAGTTTCGAGCGAAACTATTTTGCATGGTCTCAAGAAATTTACAAATTACAGTATGGAAGTATTGGCTTTTACTGCAGGTGGTGATGGTGTCCGCGCACCTAGAATTTATTGTCAAACCGAACAAGATGGTATAAATTTATACAAACATTTTTGCATTTATAATAATTTTTAATCAATCTATTATCTTTAGTGCCAGAAGCACCAGCAGCACTTAAAGCTTTGGTTATGTCTACTGAATCAGTTTTGGTTAGTTGGAAACCACCTGCCGAGCCTAATGGAGAAATCATTCATTACATGGTCTACATTAAACCAACTGGTGATAATAAAGATGTATGTATATTATTTACAAATTATGTGTTAAATGTTATTATAGCTGTTTTATTTTATTTATATTACCAATAAGACATTTAAATAGTTCATGTCAAGAAATATATATATATTTATATACAGGTGATTTAAAATGTATGTTAAAGCTATTTGATCATGTAAATATTCAAAATAGAGACAAATCTATAATACAATAGTTTTTCAATTTCTAAATATTTAAAATAATTTGTATATATATATATATATATATATATTTTTTTTTATTGTCTTTCTTTGGCATGTGATTTGTGGGTCAACTTTTGAAATGCAAATGAGCATATTTAAAATTCCATAAAAAGATGAAGTGTTAATTTAAATACATTTTGGTGTTGAAATTTTCAATATCCGTCTATCCTCTGATGAGATATTACACTTTTTAGTTTAGGTAGGGGGAGAGTAATGGAACACTATGCACTTGTGTGGTGGCAAAAATTTAAGCACCAAATTTATTTAAACTTACACTCCATCTATTATTGAGTTTTTAATACAGGTTCCCTTTTAAATTTCAAAAGAGACAATGAAAACAAAAATGTAAAAATTATTTAAGATGTTTTTAAATGGAAAAAAATGTTGTATTATATATATTTTGCTATTTTGAATATTTACATGATAAAATGGCTGTAACATAAATTTTGATTAAACGTATATATTCAACTTACACAAATGTATTAAATTCATTTTGAGTTTTAGAAAGAACCATTGGGACATAAAGTCGCTCCTAGTCAAATGAGTTATGAAGCATCTGGTCTTATTAAACAAGATCCTTATGAATTTTGGGTTACAGCATCTACTAATATTGGCGAAGGACAACCTACTAAATCAATTGTTATTGCACCTAGTACTCGAGGTACCTATTTATTAATGGCTACATTTGATTACTTAAAATAAATATTTGTACCGATTTATTTTAAGTTCCTGCTATGATCGCATCTTTTGACGACTCTTTTGTTGCAACATACCGTGAAGATGTAAAACTTCCATGTTTAACTGTTGGTGTACCAGCTCCAGAGATTTCATGGAAAGTTAAAGGTGCACCCCTCGAGAGCAATGATCGTATTCGTCAGTTACCTGAAGGTTCTTTATTAATTAGATCGGTGACTAGAACTGATGCTGGAGAATATTCTTGTTTTGTGGGAAATTCATTTGGAAAAGATAAAATCACGCATCACATTGTTGTTTTAGGTACTTTATAAATTGTGTATTTTAAAAATGTTTATTCTATAGCCTTTACGTTAAACACTTTTTTTTTTTAGCACCACCTCATAAACCTCAAGTTACTGTTGAAGAAACAACATCCAATACAATTACATTGTCTTTAAAACCTCATGAAGCTGATAGAGAACCAATTCACGGATATACAATTAAATACAAACCTGAATTTGGTGATTGGCAAACTGCACAAGTGGCTGCTAAAACTGTAAAATTCACATTAGAAAACTTGTGGTGTGGTTCGCGTTATCAGATAGCAGTAACTGCTTACAACTTGTAAGAATAATTTTTAGTGAAAATTTTAGATTTAACAACTTAAATATATTTTAGAATTGGTACGGGTGATGAATCAGATTTATTAAATACAAAAACTACTGGTTCAAAACCAAAAATTCCAGAAGCCAGTAAATTTATTGAAGTATCAGCAACAAGTGTAACTCTACATTTAAATGCTTGGTTGGATGGTGGTTGTCCCATGCTATACTTTGTAGTAGAACATAAAAAAAGGTAATAATTTATCAAATATAATTTTAAATTGTTTACTTTTAATTTAATTTTTATTGAGATTATAATTATTTTAGTATAAAATAAATAATAATAACTATGTATACTTGGGTTGTATTTAAGTACACAATCAGAATGGACTCAAGTTTCAAATAATGTAAGACCCGGTGGAAATTTTGTTGTCCTTGATTTGGATCCTGCTTCGTGGTATCATTTAAGAGTAACAGCTCATAATAATGCTGGATTTTCAGTGGCTGAATATGAATTTGCATCATTAACATTAAGTGGAGGTAGGTGATTTTTTAATTTTTTTTAAATTCAATCTTTTTACCAAAACTGTTTGCTTATGGGCGGTGGTTTAGTAGTACTTGGAACATTTTTTTTTTTATATATTAACAAAGAATGTACTCATTGTTCCAGGTACTATAGCCCCAGCCCGTGAAGTTCACAATAATAGTTTTGGTTCAGCTACTGATACTGCTATCCGTATCATATTGGCAAATTTGAATCTTGTTATACCAGTTACATCAGCTTTATTAGTTATAATTGTGGCTATAATTTTCCTCTGTTACTTGAGAAAGAAAGGAGTTGATATCAAAGGTTAGTTTTTTATTTTTTTTAAGGTACTATTGCTCCCCCTGCACAAGATGTGACTTCTATTTATACTTACTTACCATGGATACCAAAGTGGATTGACCTTAATGTAGTGGTGCCGACTACTGCAACAATTGTAGTTATTATTGTTGGTATAATCGTGGTTTGTTTTGCTTGGTCTCGTAGAGTCCATGAAAATGGACAAACCAGATTGCGAGGTACATTATAGTAACTATAATTACTACTAAAACACAGTATTAAGTTCATTTTAATGGTATACCATATTTGGTTGACGTATACAATTTCCTATAACAAACCTTAAAATATTAGATGTACATAATTCCAATTTATACATATCTATTTTGAATGCAAAAAATTAATTTAATACTTCCTTATTATTAGATGATATGACAGTTTACAATCAATCAATGATTATGGGCGGTAATACACTTGATAAGAGACACACAGATTTCAATGACGAACTTGGTTATATTGCTCCACCTAATCGCAAGCTTCCCCCTGTTCCTGGTTCCAATTATAATACATGTGACCGTATCAAAAGAGGTATTTAATATTTTAAATATTTTAGCAAAACATATTATCGTCCATGTTTGTTTTGTTTAAATTATTATTTTTGCTTTTTTTGTATAATTTGAGTTAGCTCGATTTTGTTTTTATTTTGCATTTTAACTATTTTTCTTTTGTTCTCGTCGCATTTATCAATTAGGTTTTCCCGGCCCTTACAATGGTCATGGTACATGGAACCCTAGAGCCCGTCATATGTATGAAGAACTAAATGGTAGTAATCCCAGGTGTAGGGGGCATTTACCCCCATGCCCAGGTTCAGACGAAACAATGTACACCAGGTGTAGAGGTAAAAAAGATGACAAAAGAACAATCAACTATTGCACGGCAGCTTTATTATTTAACATCAGCAGTGTGAGATTTTCATTAACAAAACAATTTAGAATGGTGTGAAAGCTTATTGAGCTATAAAATTATATATTTGAGAGCTAAGTTTTTTTTGTAAAAAAAATGAAGCTGTTAATAATTAATATTTTATTAATATTATTGGTGTAAGCACTATAAGCAGTAGGTATCTATTGCGGTTGGTTTAATAGCTTTAAAATAATTTCAACATTTTATGTATGTATATATAACATTGTTTTTAAATAGTTACAAGTTATTAAAAAACAATAATTTGTTAGGTACCTACTATTTTTAAATAGGTTCTAACATTTTATAAACGGCTAAATCATCATCTGATATTGTATTATTATTATGGTAATTTGGGTAATGAATGATTATCATATTATGTTTTATGTATTATTACTAAATAAATACATATTATCATATTATGTGCCTTCTTTCACTGTCGCGGGTTGCTTGATTTTATTTTTTTATTTTTCCAATATTGGTATGAGATGTCAGTTTTTGATGCGATTATAAAAATTGAATAATTTCAGGAATCGATGGTGAAGACATATGCCCATATGCTACATTCCATTTACTTGGTTTTCGTGAAGAAATGGATCCTTCAAAAATGCCATTCCAAACATTCCCCCATCCAAATGGACATTGTGGCACAATGGGACCTGGAGGAACTGTAGCTAGTAATGGTCTCATGCACCAATGCCCAGGAACACAAACAATGGTAAAATAAAATAACTTTTTAAATTCCAAAATAAGGCCCATTTCACGTTACCCAATGTGTGGCTCTATGTACTAATTATATTTGTTGCCTGTTAGTATAATAATAATATTTAATTAAATTTATATATTTTATTTTTAGCCTCGTAATGGACGTTATTCTCGTGTTGGTGCTGGAGCAAATTCAATGTTTTCCCCCGAATATGATGATCCTGCCAATATGGGTGATGATTATGGTAGTCAGTATGGTCAATATGGAGCTCCTTATGAACATTATGAGAGCCGTGCTTCAATGGCTGGACGTAGTATTGGTATAAATTTAGATGGATAACTAAATTCATAAACACCAACTTTATTATTATATTATTTCTTTAACTATAAATCTATAATTAACACATATTTATAAATTAGATTTTTATTTCATTTTTGTTCATAGTTCAATATTACAAAATTACCCTACTATTATTATTATTTTTTGATAAAAATTCAGACAAAATAATAAACTGAAGTATGGCTAAAGTTTTAAAATATATTAACTTAGTGTTATGTATATTTAAATTTTAAAATATTAAATTCTAGGAAGCCCGGAACCACCACCACCTCCACCTCGTAATCACGATCCAAATGTAAGCAACACAAGTAATGAAGCTAATGACTCCAAAGACAGCAATCAGATTTCTGAAGCAGAATGTGATCAACAACCGCCTAATCAGAACTATGGTGGTAAGTAAAATTTAAATTAACTCAAGCACTTAGGTATTATATTATTTATAACGCTTTTTTAGAATGATTGCCACAATATTTTAATAGTTTTACAGACTTGTAAAAAAAAAAAATTTTAAAACGTATATAGCTTTATAAAACTCAATGTATTATGATGAACATGCAAACTATTATTTGTAACATCATTTATAATATTGTTTTAGATTGTATGAATATTATATTTGTACTTATTTGCATTAGTCATTGGTATTGATTATCTTAATTGCATTTTGTTTTATTTTTACACTATATTAAAACTAGGCAAATGGTTGCGGCCACATCCCACTGCAAGAGGTATTTTGGTATGAAAGGTAAACATATTCAATATTACAATAGGCTTATGGTGATTCATTTAAACTATTCTAAAACCAATTTAACTCAAGTATCTACATAATTTATTAATGATTAATTAACCAATATTTATCTTGTCTAATATTGATGGTACATTTTGTGGAACTGTTTTTTTTTAACTTTACAAATTCCAAAATCTAAATTAATAATCATATAATATCATACATTATGTATTGACATCTCCTTATTTAATATAAATTGTAATATAGTAAAAATCATTTAAGACACTAAAGAAACCCAATCAATAGAATAGAGTATCATCTTAAGCGGGTAAACATCTTATGTGTAAATTGAAAAAAAACACATAATTAAAATATTCAGTTTCTTCCAATAGTTATTATTATTTGTATTATTAAATATAATTAAACTTACATACATAACTTTGTCACTTTTCTGATGTGCTTGGAAAAAGTATAAATTTGTTAATAAGTACATATAAATGGGTAGATTTCTATTTTTTACATATAATTACTATAATTTAATGTAATCTATTAAACAAGAGACCATCTTATCTGATTAGCTAGAGAAAACCAAGTGTATTAATAGCTAGTTTTTATATTTAAGTATAGGCAATTTTTAGGGACTGGCAGAAGGTAGCATCTTATGCAGGAATGTGTCTTAAGCGAGTTTTACTGTATCCGTTTAAAATAGTCTAATATATCTGATTCTTAACCATATTTTCTTAATATAATATATAAAACAAATGTTTTTTTTTTTTTAAATAAAATACAATTTTACTTATTAATTTTTATGTTTTTGTTTATTTAACACAGTATTTAATTATTGTATTACCATTGCCTTATATTCAATGCAGTTGGGCACCAATGTTTTATTAGAATCTATAATAGCAATATGCATGAAATATTGAAATTTATCTAATTGTTTTGATTTTGTTTGCATGCCATTAATAATACACCATATTAACAAACACTTGCAATACTTAAAGGTAAGGTTTTGTTTTATACAAACACTACTAAGTATTAACTATAACTAAAAGATAATAATATTATGTACAATATATAAATACTAACAATTCCTCGACTAAACATAACTCATTTTAAATTATTATATTAGGTAGGTACGCTTTTTAAATTAATTTTTCTACGCATTAAAACCTAATCATCGTTTTTGTTTCATGTGCTTTTATTAGAATGGAACTAATAACATTTTATGTAAATATTGTTTACACAAATAACAAAATAATTAAATTTTAAGATAGACTTGTTCTCAACAGCAAAGGCATATTCAGCTTATGATGCTTCAACACATTTCACTTTGCTTTGACAACCATTTTAAAATGTTCCATCTAAATATAAATGAATATGTCCCATTAATTTTGATTTACAGCACATCTGAAGGGAAATACCAAGGACGGTATGACCACAGAAGAACTTCGAAAACTCATAGAAAGGTTAGTGGAATAGGCCTACGCAAATGTATAACTTAACATAAAACCTAATTACCTATATATTATATATAAATATAATCATACTAAACATAAATTATAAAACGTGAAATTTAAAAATATATAAGATTGATATAAAATAAAATATACTAAACATTATAATTGGTTAACTAGTTGATTACCTTATTAGATGAAACTTTTACATGTTAATTTATTATTTAATTTTGTGTATGTTTAATGCATTGGTCAAACTTAGGAAACCGTAAGTATTAATTTTCTGCTTAAAAATAAACAGCTCTAATAAAAATAAAAATATTTATAACACCATATTGTATTTGCGAGTAAATGTAGAATTGTGTGATGTGGTTTTTATGTAGTACTTATATATTTGTAAAATTTAAAGAAAACAATATGGTATTATATTTAAGAAATATCACCATTTTAAAAAGCGATTAAAATTAACTTTTATTGTACTCGTTGTTTAAATAATAATTGTTGACTTGAAATAAACTAGGTATTCATTTTTAACTAATACAATTAATTTATATAGGAATAATAAAATAAATTTGTTGGTTTTCTTTTCTAGAAACGAAGCCGCAGCAGGACAACAACGCCTCCAAAGTGGAGGGCTCACAACCTACGATACTGTGGCAGTGTAACCTCTAGTCAGCCTACAACCAAAATATCAATATTTCAAATAATCTCAAAAAAGACAAAACCTTCTCCCTAACATATTTTAATTGCACTTTTAATTATTTTGCACTTTTAACAGATTTACTTATGCACACAATTTAATGATATTAGGAATCAGATAATCATAACCCAATTATGAGTGTTTATATATAATAAGAAACTTGAGTGTTGTGTCTTTTTTCGCTCTAGTGGTTTAGCTATTTAAAATTATGTCCTATTTTAAAATTAATTACCTATATGTAAAGATAGATCTGTGAATATTAGTTTAATCTTATTTATTAGATATGTTGAGTTAAATTTTATTAATTTACAAAATTATCAAGTAGAAAATAGTAATACAATTTTTTTTTAAATATCTGTAAGTTCCTTTTATGCGAGTACAAAAGTATTGATGCGTTTTTCACGATATTTCAAATAAATATTAGATATCAAACTAAAAACTACTAATAGACTAATATGGATAAATATCTGGCAATGATCAATTACGTATTAAATGTGTTATACAGTTTACATTTGTTATTTTTACTTCTTAATGAAATAATATAATATTAGGTATTATTCCTTATAATTTTAAATATTTTACGCATTTTAAAGAATTTTAGTCTATCTTCCTCATAAATATGAGTTAATAAAATTTATTTCAGCATTTTCAAAAAAAATATATATTGCTTTTATTGAAATTAAATGGCAACCTTCATTTCATGCTTTTCTATAATTTCAGAACTATCCAATAAATATGAGATTTTCAAAATTTATATTATTAATATTTTTCAATCCAATTCATATATAGGAATTTAATTATTGAGAAACTATTATTTTAGTTAACGTACAAGCATTAGTTATTTTTACATTTTTGTTAACATTTTATTTTCATGGTGCATACATTAGATTTCTTTCTTTATCAGTATATTAATACTATACTATATTATAATTTAAGTTGCCTGATATTTTTATTAACTTTACATCAGCTTTGTGTCATTATTTTATATTTTAAGATTTATGTTTACATTAAATAACTTATTCATTAAATAGTATATATATTTAGTAGTTGATCATAATATTATCTACACTGATTTCAAAAATAATTTAGTACCTATTTAGCATTTGTAACCATTGAGTGAGTAATTAAAATATAATTTTAAACGTACAAAAAACAAACAAAAATACTACATTCAAATAATTTCAAAATATTAATTTATTTTTCCATACCATATAGAACACAGTATAAAACATTTTTTTTTTTTCCTAACTTAATATTGCTCAAGTTTTTTTTTATCAATTATTTAATTTGAAATAACTTACCCCATTATTAATACCTTTTATTCACGTACATTTTTTTATGTAAAATTCTCAACATTAAAATATTTTATCAAAACCTAAATTATACTCTTAATTATTATAATCATACATTTTATTAAATTTTTAAAATTTAAGTATTTTAGAATAAACCATAAATTATTATAGTGCCAAGTATATGCTTTTTAATTAAAAACATAGATATTTATACAAAATATTATCAATTTTAAATTTATAAAACATTAAATAGTAGAAAAAAATTTTAACATATTATCATTACCTATTATAATAAATCAATTTTATAACATAAATTAAGTGTGATTTAGTATAGTATTAATATTATTATTATTAATATTAGGGAGCGGATTTTAATTTTAATAGACACAGAACTTACAAAAATAATAACAGAAATTTTGACAATTCAAGTTTTCTCAAAAAAATCTTTAGACAAAAATAATATTAAAAACAAATTAAAAGTTTAATATCAAGAAGAAAAAAAACAGAATCATTTGAACAATTTTAAAATTGAAAAGGATTAAAGAAAAAAAAATTAATATAAATTATAGCAGCATAATATTAATTATTATTATAACTAATAGACATCCGTTCTCTAGTTTTTATTACTCAAATTCTTATTATTATTCTAATTAATTCAATTTTTTCTTTTAGATATACATATTAAAATAATTATACTTATATTGTATTAAATATAATCATTTAATAATATTATATTATAATTAAAAAAATAGATTTTTATTGATTAAGAATAATAACCAAAAATTAGGTGCATAAATTATTATTTTAGAAGTAAAAATATTAAAAAAAAAATATTTCTTTGGTATCTTATTTAATATCTAATATTTATTACTATTAACCATACATTTAAGAACATTCATAGAAATATTTAGTAGTATAGGTACATATAAGTACCTACATTTTTTTCTTTTATTATAATACTATTCGGCTTGATATAATTATTACTGTATTAATTACATTTATTAATATTATTATAATCATAACTATTGTAATGCTATTTTACTTATTATTATCTATCATAATAAAACTATTATTCCATAAATATAATTTTTGGTATTTATTTAAATTACCTATATTAAAAAGATATTTGGACCAAAAAGAAACTGTTTTCCAATAACCATACTTGGATGATCGTATTTGTAATTAGCATCATAATGGAATGCACCATTATTTAAATCAAAGTGTATTAGCTCATAGCTGTTCATTTGGATTAAGCATTGCGTACACAAGCAGTTTCCTGTTTTGCATCTTGTGTTGCTCTTCTATTTCTGAAGCACTTGGTGTATTTTTCTTTTATACTTGAGATGTAAATGTAGATCAACTTAAATTGTTTGGGAGGCATAACTGAAAATGTGAGTAGGTATTATATAGTATGTAAAATGTACACTATATTACAGTACACTGATGTATGATTTTTGGACGTGAACTATTTCCCAGAAAAATATTGCCATGAATATTGAATATGTTATGTTATATTGCTATAAAATTAAAAATACCTGTAAATTATTACTACTTGTAAGATCGAGGATTTCAATATCTTTAAACCTTTTCCAGACACATTTTCCAAAATTTATAAGTAAATTGTTCTAGTGCCTAGTTTTTAGTTTATGAGGGACAAAGAAAAACAACCATCACTTATATACTTGTAGAAATCATTTATATCTGAAGATATGGTCGTTATATAGTTTTGTGATATTTACATATGATTTATACGTTTTTTCCAGTTTTCCGCAATTCTTTAGAAAACTACAGGAAAATCAAAAAACTTCATCTCAATACTCATATTAAGCAACATTTCCTTTCATAATAGATCCAACAATTGAAAATTGAAATAAGATATCTAGTAGAAAAGTTTTACATAGACGCTAAAAATAAAAACAGATTTCTTACTATGCTCAGATAGTAAAGAAATTTAGGTAATATAAAACATCGACCGTCAAAAATACCATAACTTCACATTATCCGTGTTCACTATGTGAATGCCACGAAATTATAAATATAATTTAATTTTGACAGTAATACTATAACATAAGTACAGTACGAACACGGATACAGAGGGAGGGATTGAAGTTCAAACCCCCCCCCCCTCAAAAAAGAAAAAAATTAATAGTTGTGTAATTTATTTATATAAATTTAATACTTTTAGATTCTGAGTGGAGCGAAGATGTTTATTTTTATTATTTATCTGTTAAACATTTTTCTACCAGAAGACTTGCTCAGATTTCCAAGTGTAACATATTTTCTGAAATGAAATCGGTGTAGGGAGGTACTTTAAAGAGGTAATTTTTCGATTTTCTCATAAAATTTGAAAAAACCAAAAAAAAAACGGTAAAATATAAGAAATGTAGAAATTTGTTAAAAATATTACGGCCTTCTTTTTTTCTATACACAACTTTTCTACCTTCAATTTTAATTGCAAAACTTTTAATGATATCAATGTTTCTAAAAAGAAATTTCACTAGGGAGGTACTTTAGAGAGATAATTTTTCAAATTTCTGAGAAGTTTTCTCAATGAATGTGAAAAAGTATGGTAAAAACGTAGAAAAACCGAGAAAATCGGTACAACATTAAACAAATATGTGTAAAAGAAAAAAATATGGAGCCTTTTAAATTATTTTACTATAATATGGCACATATATTGTTGACAAAGCATCACTATCAACTGAACTTCGCTCAGAATCGTTTTTTCGTAAATAATGGTTTATCGTTGCTTACAATAGTATACATTAAAATACCTATAACAGTGGCTGCACTCGTCCCCATTATCCTAGGACGTTTTTTTTTTTCAAATATTAATTATTGTAAATTTCCAATAATATAAGACATCGCATAAAGTCATAAATAACCAATAGATATTGAAATAGCATATCCAAAAATACCAAAAAAACGGATATTTGAAAAGTACATCCACTGTATAATCACTAGATATAATACTAGTATGTCGTGCGTGGTCATCAACATGTCATCGGTCATTTTCTATGATAATGTCTAAATAACCTTTTAATTTTAAAATGTTTTTCTCTTATTTATAAATACGGTAATACCTCTTGTTGCCGCCATTAACTATTAGCGCTCTATATCTATTCAATGAATAAGAACCGTCGGAATCAATAGTTTGCTGATAACAGGGTTCCGTTGTGTGTCCTGTATATCTTAATTCGTGGTAAAAACATAGATTTTAAAAATAACGGTTTGATAATTCACATACCTAAAATAAAAGAACTGTAAATCGATGAGTATCACGAGGACGTGATAATTACCAAATAATAATCTGTTATCGTCGTTATCATTACTTTATAAATATTTAAAAGTTTAGCATTATTTATACATTTGGATTATAGGAAATGCAACGTCTGCATTGTATTACACCCCCACAAAAATTCAAGGGATTGCAAGTGCACGCCGACAAATTCTAATCTTCTCATTAAATCTATCACTGAGATACTGAGAAATTAATATTACTTTCTCAGTTCTGATGTAATGTAAGTACTTACATTAAAAATATTATAATAGATAGGTATTAAAGTAAAACTTTAAAATCGCCCTTGTTATTATTTTTTTATAAACGACACTCACCCTTTTGCCAGAAGTCTTGGATTGCCCGTCATTCGAATATCAAAAAAATATGTCTGCATTATGTGGTTATGAAAAAAAATGGAGGTTCCACAAAATATTGCAAGTTCCTGAATCGGTTCCATGAGTAAAATAAGTTGGGTCAAGAGTATAGAATTATTTTGTTTTACAATTCTATGGATGGATCGGTGATATTCTTTTTACTAGTTATTATTAAAGACCGTATTTAATTGTTATTGCAACTTTATTTTGCCATAAAGATAAATCAGATCTGATTAAATATATAGCCGATATATACTAAAAATATTCTGCCTATTTAATTTTATCATGCATTTTTTTTCAATTTTCCCACGTTTTTAAATTGTAGGTGTTTATCGTTTGCCTGGAATTTTCTAGAAATTTGAAGAACCCAGTGAACGATAAGTGTCTATATATATGGTGATAATTAAATTCAACTTAGTAGTACAACGATTCGTGTGCGTTTATCTATTGGTACCTTAGTACCTATTTCTTTGATCAGTTTGACCGCACAGTGATTGTATTCGACATAATGCCTAAAATAAAATCAACTTTAAAAAGTAAAATTTCGAATTGGATTGCTCTTTAAGATGAAAATAAAGAAATATTTTCATCAGATGGAAAGATTATATATTGTCTCGTATATAACAAATCTGTGCCTACTGAAAATAAATATCTATTAGATCATCATTCAAAAACAAGTAAGTTTTGTATTTTATGCTTGTACTATACTACTTATTATTTCAAAAATACATGTATATTTTTTTTAGTTCAACACATAAATGCATTACAAAGGAATAAAGAAGAAAAAACCAGATTTTGATTAATTCTCAAAATTCAAATAGTAAAAATGTATTTTTTGAAGATTTATGTAATGCAAATGCATTTGCATTTGTTGCTGCAAATATTACTTAGCATAAGCTGGGCAATTATGTGTTAAAATCATTTTTGGAAAAACATACTGATAAATCAATTCTGGACCAAATAATTAGTGATGTTGGAAATAATTACGTTTACATAATTGTTGACGAAACAACCTACCCAAGAAGTTTGTATAAATAATTTTTTTAATTTCTCATATAATAAAATATACTATTTTTGTTTAGGTTTGGCTATTGTAAATGTATTAATTGATAAATTAAATGGGACGCCTAGTAAATCATATTTAGTTGCATGTAATGAACTAGAATCCACCAATTATGAAACTATATGTCAGTTTATTAATTCCTCGTTAAAAATATTTCCTGATATTGAACAAAAACTATTACTTTTTATTAGTGATGCTGGTACTTACATGATCAACGCAGCAAAAAAACAATACAAATATTTTTCCCAGAATTTATTCATATTAGATGTATAGCGCATGCAGTTAATAGAGTTCTAGAGAAAATAAAGGTTATAAAACTTTAAAGTCTTACTATGAAGTCATGTCAGGTAAAACAAAAATGAATTTAGAAATAATGCCTACTTTATTAAATTGTTTTAAATATGCACCAATAACTAGTGTAGACGTAAAGCATAGTTTTTCTTTTTACAAACATATGTTAAATAATAGAAGATTTAATTTTAATGAAAATAATTTAGAAATGTATCTAATTATCAATTTTAACAAAAAAAATTAACATTTATCTAGTTTTTTTTGTTTAACTTTTGCATTTTGATTGTAAAATTTTTACCTATTTTTTGATTTTTTTATCATTTAATTTTTATATGCAATTTGCATGTGTTTTAAATACAATTAAATCCGGTCCTTAGTTATTATGATAAAATCAATGATAATGGATAATTAAAATTTAACAGTTTTACATCTATAACTAAACATGAATAATATTATGTCAATTGTCATTAGATTCTAATGATAATGAAGAAATTATTATGTTCATTGCTCAGCCAAGAAGATCTATTAATTTTTTTTTTTTTTTTTTGAATATGGTACCTAATTATTATAATTTATTGGATGAAGATTAATTTTTTAAAGATTTCGGTTAACCAAAAACACGGTGCATAGAATATTGAATCAAAAACAAACAGGTATTCTATTATTAAAATTAAAATATTAATTTAAGTATATCGGATTGTCTCTGGCGCGCCGTTATTCGTTAAACTAGGCTAAAACAACGCGCAAAAGTAATTGTTTTGTCTGCGGCGTAAAACCACACCAAAATAAACGTAAGTATATCTGCATTTACGTTTATTTTAACGATGTTGTTTCTTCTGTAAAAGGAAGAAAACGGCATATTGTTTGAACAGTTTTATCGTATTTTCCACCTTTGTGTCCCGGACGGCTTTTTCGATTTTTTTTTTATTGCTATTCCGCGGTATGTCTTGTGTGAATTTTCGAAATTGTATTGATTTTTCTAATGCGACAGAACAAAATTGCACAGGTCATTAACGTCGTACATATTAACATTACTAATGGTATAATAATATACCTAATTTAATAGTACTTATAGTTCCGTCACAATTATAACTGATTGTCCTAGGATAATGGGAACAGGTGCAGCCACTGTTATGCGTAATTTAATACATTTAAACCACATTGCTAATGAAAAAACGATTCTGAGCGGAACTCGATTGATAATGTTGCTTTGTCAACAATATAAACGTCATATTATGGTAAAATAATTACATATGCATTATATAATTTCTTTAATAATATTTTTCTATTATTGTATTTACTTATTTTTTCGTTTGTTCCTGATTTGTTGAGAAAACCCCTGAAAAAAATCAACAAATGACCTCCCTAAAGTACTTCTCCAGTCCGATTTCCTTTCGGAAAAAGTGCTAGCATTAAAAATCAGAGCAAAATGGCTTGTAAAAGGTTGTTCACAGAAATAAAATAAAAATAATAAACAAAATTGTAAAACCAATACACTCCTCGCCCCACTCAGAATCTAAAATTGAATTTAAAATACAATAGTATACTAGTGCCGTTTCTTTTATAATTATACATATTGCCACGTTGATAATGGTTTACCTGGTTTATACCAGAGTTGGGCAAAAACAAATTAAAAGTATGAATAACTAATTGTTTTGTGAATACAGAATAATATTTTATTTTAAATAGTTTTAGTTGTGAATAAAAAACAAAAATTCTTGTGAATAAATAAATTTAAAAAATTGTGAATAATATCCTATTTCTTGTAACAAAATTATGATAAAAATATAATATTCATAACAAAGCAAATAATTATAATAACAATAACAATAATCATGACAAAAATAATAATAGTAAATTCATTTTAATTTTTAGTTTCTACACTGCAATTGATAATTTAAATTTGATTTTTATACAACTTTATGCTCAAATAAATCATCTGACAACCTATTTGACTTTAGTAAATTTGTTATGGTCAAAAAAGAGAAAAGTTTCTACCAGAGCTTAAGCTGCCACAGGAATATTGTACCAAAGAAAAAATTTTTTCACAGTAGGATATGAGTTTAAACATTCAAGACGTTAAAATGGATCCTCAAAATACTTTAATACCTTGAACATTCATTTAAAACCATAGTTATATTAATTTTTAAATTAAAATATTTAATTTCATATACATACTTCAATCTTAGCAGACATGGATGTATCTGTTCTGTCATTTTGTGTTACCGGACCAAAGTCAAAAAATTCAAAGTGATCTTCAATTTCAACATTTTCTTCACTAGTTGTTATAGATACCGCTGTTACTGCTTTTTTTAAATATTGATAAAAGTTTATTATGAGAAGATGAGGTATGAATACAATTTTACCATCTATTTTTGAACTTGGGGTGATAAATAGCAGCAATGGCTGCATTATCAGCTTCAACTGTATTAAAACTTAAAATATTAGAAAATCTTTTTTCTTTGCTATCTAAAAGACTTTTTCGAATTAATTTACAATACATCAATTGTTCACTGTTAATAACTATTAATTTTAAAGTTAAACTATTATTTTTAAGAACTCCAGATGCAATAAACATTTCTTTAAAAAATAGATTTTCAACTGTACTTAGAGGTGCCATTGAATGAACAATATAATTAGTTACATCTTCGTTAAATTGATTTTGAGATTATTTTGTTTTATTTTTACAGTTCGTATTATTGGGATGTTCAATTTTTTATTTTTTTCGTA
This sequence comes from Cinara cedri, assembly GCA_902439185.1. NCBI lineage: Eukaryota > Metazoa > Arthropoda > Insecta > Hemiptera > Aphididae > Cinara > Cinara cedri. Next base: position 143,051 of record CABPRJ010000535.1, on the reverse strand, counting down.
AGTCATTAATATAATTTTTATATTAATCTAAAACAGTACTGTGATCCCTTTTTAAATGTAATTTAAACTTTGACGATACAAATTTAGATCCTCTAATATTTATGTTTTTTGGCTGATATTTAACAACGAGCTATCACATTTTTAGAATTGGAAGAAATTAATTTAAAAAAGTTCCATCAAGTATAGTAGCATTACTGGCCATTTTGATAGACTTTGATGACTGCTGTTCTTGGGAAATAGTTTGACTCTGATCCTCCAATAATTGCAAACTTTGAGATGAACTTGACCCAGTTTTATCATTATAAAGTATATTAGAGTCACTGCCACTCATAATACTCAAATCATCCATAATTGTATTAATTTTATATACTTATAGAAAAATGAAAATAACTATAGTGAACCCGATTTACTGAACCATTGATATTAAATGTCGATACTATACTAAATAAAATTTCAGCACCCATAATATGGCTACATCAAGTTATATCAGAATTTATTTTGAACTAATTACAAAAATGTTATTAAAGCAGAAAAACCCTATGTATAGGTAAATAACATGTCGATATCGAGTGCTAAACCAGTTACATTAGGCCGTCATAGATAAGATAACAATATTATTTATGATTTTTGGTTTTGATATTTACGATAGCATATAACAATAAAAAGAAACGCACCAGTTATTTTTAATAAAGTTGGAATTTTAAATTATCTACGAATCATTTGAGATAAGCACGACTATGAGAATAACAAATAATTGTAAAAATTAAAATAATGAATAAAAATAATCTAGAATAATCAAATTAAAAATAAATAAATAAAGAATAATTTTTTATTCAACTAATGCCCAACTCTGGTTTATACCTTATCAGATTGGGAGTATTTTTTGACCAGAAATCTTGCCAATTACAATTGCAGATCCGGGAAGGGGAGCGAGTACCATCCCGTTACCAAAAAATGTACTATATTTAATATGATTTTATATATAGATACCGTATAATATTATGAATGTTTGATTTCAAAACAAAGCTGAAATAGGTACCTACATACAGAAATATTATACAAACGACATTTTTAATTACTGACAGCATAAAATATAAGAACAAGTGTATTTCAGTACTAAATTGTGCTTTTTACTTTTTTATGTGAAATGTGATTCTTGTGTGAAAATGTTCTATTTTTTGAAAATGCATCATTACTTTTTTATATAGTAAAACATGGTCCAATGCATATAGAATAAATTATTATAGTTACATATTTTAAATGCACATTTCAATAATTTTTAGCGTCCTGCCTGAAGCCCTAATAAGCTAATAAGTAATCATTACATTATTTTAATTTTATACTAACGGCAAACTTAAGCAACGTCTAATTTTTGGGATTTTTTTTATAAATAAAGATTTGGAAAGCTATTTTTTTTTAAGCGATTTATGCATGAACATTCACATTAAAAGTTTATTATTGTATTAAGTCATAATATTTTATTTTTCGTGATTATTTCTATCTAAATAATAGTATGATCACTGACGTCTGATATTAAAATACTTTTACAAATTAACTAATTAAAATTTATCAGAAATGATTGGGCAACCAGAGAAATTATGTGCTGTAATAATATTACAAATATCACCTATCGAAAAAGATATAACAAATTTAAAGATAAGAACTAAAATAAGTATCTATTATTATAATTTACGAAATGTTGAAACCATGTGAACACATTATTATATTAAACATCCTAGGACACCCTTAGTGAACTATACTTATCTATGTGTTATAGCCGTATTTCAATTATGTTCGTTAACTTCGATAATCTGGCAAACGGGGTCATAAATAATAATCCACATTAAAAGTGGGTAGGTACCTAAATAGGTAATTTTATTGTTAAATATATCGATATTAATGTTTTTGAATATACATTTACCTGAATATTATGTATAACGGACCTTTGAACCGTAGATACCAAAAATGTTAGAAGAGCGCGATCAACGCTCCCTTATCTTAAGTTGCAAGTTTTAAATAATAAAATATTGAAATAGCATATCATTTTTAATAAAAAATAATTCTAAGAATACACGAGTTATGATTTATGTTATATTTATGTTCTAATACAATCTACAGAGTTCGAAACGTAAACACGATTTTGCCACGTTGTGCAGTTGTGCTAGTATAACTCGTGTGTCAAATTGCAGAGACATAATGTGTATTATTTTCGAGCTAAGTATTTTACATTATACATCTGTTCATACCGAACGTTTAAAAACGAGAGTAACTAACAATGTTATAATTACACAATTCGTTATAGTAGGTTGGTTTTTTTTTTTTTTTTTTAAGAAAGAAGAGGACACACTTTATTCAATAATTGAATGCACATACTATCTCGTCATCGCTATAAGATCTCTCTAACAAAATATGTTTTTGTAAATTATAGGCACACGAACGTTATGTTGACGATTGTCAAAGGTGTTTTAAGTGAAGTACGCGTAGAAAAATACCTAGACCTAGCCGTTATTCATGTCTTATTTTTGTGTGCCAACGGGCACATAGCTACTAGCAATACGATAACCGTCGATCCGAATTTATTGTTATAATTTAGAATACTTATGATTATCTAATCGCATGTTGTTAGGTATATTATAATATATTATGTCTTCTTACATTATACCTTTATTCATACTTACTTCGAATGTAAGTAATATCCTACTTATGGGTTAAAACAAATAAAAGCTATTAACATAATATACAAAGTAATAATATCATAAAGCGCATAATATATATATATATATATATATATAAATAATAATACATAATATAATGCTATAATAGTATAATATTTAATTTTACATTATAAAACTTAAATTAATCGTACAGTGTCCTTAATCTTATTATAAATATTACATTTGTGTTTTCGCGATTGGTGGCGATTTCAGATGATACTTTAAAAATATGTCATAAAAAAAACTTATTTACATCACAAGTAAACACCATATGGACCCGTTCTCATATTATAATTAAAACCACACATGCGCGGCAGAGATACATTTATAGATATTTAATTTAGGCACAGAAAATTTCGAATAGAACACATTAAATGTTATACTATGGCATTACTATATTATATTGTTTTCTATCTTGGTCTTTTTATTTTCACTAAAGGCCGCGCTTTGTCGTAAATCTGGATCTCCATTATTCTCTGTTCATAGCCAATATCTTCATTTGAATATTATGAATATTGTCACATCGAATGCAAACAACGCGCGCCATATAATTTTTTATATCATCAAAATTATAAAATCGAAAAAACTACTTTGCCCATCGTGAAAATATTATTATTGACAATATTTTATCACCGTATGTATAAGCTATATACCTACTAATATTGTGATTTCATAAGTATAGGTATAGGTATATTATACGACTTATTCCTAATTAAACACTACGCAAACCTGTGATACCGCAGTGATTAGACGTACTTATTCCTACTATAAACAATCTTCAAGCATAAGCGTGAAATATTAGAATATTTTGTTTTGTACAATCGGTTTTCGTATTTATATTCGACGTACTATAATACAATTATTGTATAAATTCAAACGAACTCCAGTGGTTTTTGGAACTGTTGGATGAGGAAAGGTAAACTGCAATGCTACAAATTATGTATCTATAAACGGATAATTAAATACCTAAGCAGTAAACATAGTTTTTAATTTTAATATTATCGTAAAATATTGAATAACTTTCGGAGTTTTGAGCCCTAGACAGAAAAATTGAGCCGAGAATTAGTGTAGAAGAGATGAGAATGCTTACCTGAATGAGTGGAGTAACGACATAGCTTAGTCGTGGCTTCGGTAGTAGACAAAATGATAAAAAATAAACTGAGATGATTTGAACATGTCACGGAGAAAGAGAAATCTGAAGTAGTGAGAATTGTAATGAAAATAAACGTAGGAGGAAACAGATAGTAGTAGGAGAGGACTGAAAAAGAGGATGCGATACATAAATATTATTAATTTTTAAATTTTACTACGATTAAATCGAAATAATTTTCATAAAATACCTAAACATTTTAATCATTCGTACCACAAAATCTATTTATTTAACTAATTTATAACAGTCAGTTTGGAAAAAGAGACAGTTTGTGATATTTCTCTTTCATATCAAAAATGTGAATTTATTATAGACTACGTGTTGCATGTTATCGTGTACACAAAATATTATACATGATAATTAATGTGGAACAAAATATTGTCGTTAACCATTAACCCATAATTCTCATTACTATACCGATGAAACTACTTATTAATAATTTAACCCAATGGAGATGATCCAAACTTTTTAAAATTATTATAAGTATTAAAAAATGTATCGAATTATTTATATTATATTTAACAGCTTTTCGACCGAGTAACATATTATTATATAGTATGTAGTTAATACTCTAGTGTATACTTTTACCGATTAGCTCTACCTGTAAATCGTATAAATTCGCATTAATATATCTCTGGTCCCAGGAAAAAAGGAGCTTAAGTCAATTTTGAATATATATATATATAACTTATGCCATTTAGACCGAAAAATGAAGGGGGGAATTCAATAAGACAAAATAATAAAAAAACAATTCCGGAAATTGATTTGAAGCCGTTCCTACCCCTAGCTGGAACCAAAAATACATATATGACATCATTATCATTTAAATCGGCAAAAGAAACGAAAATGATAATATTTATTATATAATGAGTAGCTTCATCAGAAATTGGTCGATAATATTAAATATGTTGAAAACTCAAAAAACACTTGAAAAAAAACCGCGATCTGCAGTGTAAGCATGGAATTTAACTAACAGGATAAAATGACGTCTCGTCCTTTTGTCACATCACTTTTATACGCGCGCATGTATATCGTGTGTACGTATGAAAATAATTATTATGCGTTGGGATTTAGTAGAAATTGAATTTATACGGTTGTGTGTATATATTATGCATGTGTGTATACTGTATATACGTACGAAAAAAGATCGGTCGCCCGCCGAAGGGCCAGTGCCAAATGCTATATTTATAAAAATTTAACTCGCCGCTGGCAGTAGAGCCGTCGTCGTGCGCGTTAAGTCTTTTTTCAGTCTCCTCGTGGTCTTCATCACAACACCCAATCCCAAAACCAACCGTCCCCCGGCGTGTAACGTGTTCGTTTTGATTGTTTGTCATAAATAATTAGTATACTACCTTCAGTGTTATACAACATAGTGCGTTTCGAATTGTTTATTCGTTTGTGATAGAACCGTATTATTGGATTATTAACCAGTCGTCTGTATAATATTACTGGTGAGTAGAATAATATCTAAGTGCACATAGGCGTAATTGCATAATCTGACTTAAACCAATATCGTGGCTGGGGGAGGGGTGAATTGTGTTTGAAAAACAAAATTACGAAATTACATTTATTTATTTGTATACATATTTCGTATTTGGTTCATAATTGTTCAGAAATAATATATTAAGAGCTTTTCATTAAAATATATCGGTTATTAAATTAATGTTTTACACTACATTAACTTTATGTTATTGCTATATTATAGGCACTCGAGTAGGTATACTTGTATTACCTATTAAAATATTATATACAATTCTTTTGATATTTTTCTGATGAATATTATTTAATTTTGTAAATAGACATTGTAGAATAGTGTTATAGATAAATTGAACAGTACCTATTATTACTCACTAATACATGGGATTTTTTAAAATTGCTCGAAATAGGTACAACTTATAAGTTTTAGGCACGTTAAAAAAAATCATACTTTATAGTTATATTCCGTAACGTAGTTTGAAGTTTAAAAAAAAATAGAGGTATCTACTTATACTTATTTTATGCATTGGGTGTTTTAAAATTTTAATAATAGTAACTGTATAATTAGTAATTTCACTATTTAATAACTTAATATTTTATTATGACCTGTGTGATTAAAGCTATAGTTATTCCAATATAGTTAACTATATATAAATAAACTATACTAATAAATATTTTTGTTATAGAATCCTTACAAGCTAATTATTATTTTCATAAAAATTAAATGTTATGCCTATGATAGTTCTGATACAAAAAAAAATTTATCACAATACGTCAATACCTATTCATTTTATTTTATTTGTTCTTACTATATATATTTGGTATATATACTATATACCAAAATTACCAAAAAAAACATTTGCATATAGATTATATAAATATTTACAAGAAATAATCTAAAATAAATAAAATATGAATTTGCAGTAACAAAATGATGGGAAATAAAAAATAATTAACTATCTAACATTAGGGTAAATGTTCAAGACCCAATCGCCCTATATAGTGGCCCCTGACCCTAAGGAATGTATAGTAATAAACGAAATAATAAACGAATAATAAACGTAATTAATGATAATCTAGTTTGATAAGTAGGTATATATTAATGTTTAATTAAATCAAGTATTTAATTAATTATCAAATATTGTTTAAAATTAAATTTAAATATTCAAACTAAATAACAAGCTTAAAATAAAATACAAATTCCAATGTCAAGTCGTTAGTTTTAAATTTAAATCTGAACCATGAACTTCTATGTTTTTTTTTTTTTATCTTCTATAACCTATACAATATAGATATAATATTTATGTAGGCACACCTTAATGGATTTTTAATTTTAATATTTAGCTATAACCATAAATATATACATGATTATAAATAATAATTAAAATTATTAATTAATCATACTTATCTATAAGTAATTTTCAAGTTTTTCTATTATTTTCCAAGTATTTAATACTATACTATCTACCATTTCTTATTTTTAACTCGCTTTATTTTGTCTTTCTCATCCTAAATTTTACTGTCAATTTTATTTTTTTAGAGAGTGCATGCTTTTTTTAAAAGATAATTACTCCCTCGATAATATTTAAATGCTAATTGTGTAAATCAACTTTTGCCTACTAACTATTAAGGATGACTTTGTATTAATACAATATTATGAATGCCTATTTACTAGGTGTATACATGTCTTTAGTGTTTAGATTAAGTAGGTTGATTAGAAGTTTGTTTTATTTTCTCTTAAATTATTCAACTTAACTATGTTTCATAACTTTGTGTCTTACGTAAACTTATGTAGTTGATTAGATTAGCATTCATAATTATAAGTACATTTTTAATTATTTCTTTTTTATATTAAAATTAGATTATTTTTAAATGTTTTTCTAAAATATCGCTTTTACAAGATGATTACATTTTCTGTCATGAAAAAATATCCTTTCCAGCATGCTAATTACTTTTAGTGGGTTTAATGTCATTTTCTCATCACTCTATTTTTATGATCATTACTCACGTTTCACATCGAGGTCACTATAAATGCCATCATCATAATATTTTTTTGAGTGATTTTTTTTATACTCAACTTGGCACAAATTATTCATTAACTATTATTTTTACTACTATTTATCGACCTTATATTTTAAAAATATATGCTTGTATTATTATTAAACTTACATTATGAAATCAAAATTAGAAATGTGTAACAACAATTGATTAAGATAATCTTCGTTAATAATATATTGTTGTATTATTGTTTAATAAAATAAGCATATGTACCTACACTTGAACAAAAATTACCTATTATTTGGGCTCTAAAGTTTAGATTTTAATCAAAGGTATACCTATATGTTATTGGTTATTATTTATGTATGTTTAACATCTTGCACTTAATACTCAAATATTTTACAAATCTGATTTCGACGATCACTTAACTCCTCACTTGATTTTCTTCTTACGCATGAAAAATTCGTGTTTGTGTGTTACTATCCTTTTCTGTGTTCTTTAGAATGTACAATAATTATTATGGCCTCGTACTTATATTATATTAAGTATTTTATTAATCTACGATAACGCACCTAAAGATCTTCGTTATTTTGTTGGATTCTCATATTCGCCTATGTCATTAAATTTCTGTCCACCGACGATAGTTAAATTTATCTGATCGACTTGTAAGCTATATGACTGTATTTACCATCACATAAACGCACAACACGTAACATGTCGTGATGGTTCATTTTTTTAAAATGTTTAATTTATGTAATACTCAAAATCAAAAAAATTGTGTGCATATTCTGGAACTTCTGGCACACGTTTATAATTTCAATACGGGTGCATGGAAGAAGACTTGTATTTGTTTACTATTTTTTCATAGTTTGTACGGGATGCTTACATTTCGTATTCTGCATACGCGATACAGTTTATTAATTTTATCAAACAGTATTGATTTTATAGAATAATAATTATAATTCTAAATGATCAATGCTAACAGTCAAGAGTAAAAAGTTGTATGTTACTTAAATTATTAAAATGGAAATATTACAAATTCAAATTAAGACAAGTGTTATTAGATAATAATACAATTATTTAGGACAGTTAAATGTATTTGATAAAAACAACAAAAACATGGTTATTGTATAATTATTAGGGCTCAGATTTAAATGCACTAAAAATCATCGAGAAATGTTCTAAAAAAGGCTAAAAGTGCATTTTACCGTGAAAATACCATTAAAAATGTCATTTACATTTTTTAATTTATTATTTAATTGAGTAACCTGATATTTTTTGTATTGTTTGAAAAAAAAAAAATTGAAAATTGAAAAATTTGACTGAGGGGCTGTATTTGACTGATTGACTGGAAAACCGAAAAATTTAGGTAATATTTTGATTTGCTAAATTTAAATTGAAAGTTGTATCATAGATCAAATATACCAAGAATGTTTAATCGATGTTCGTATTATGTACAAATACTATATTATATTATACTTATATATTGTATATAAATATAAATACAAAATAAAACGAAAATAATAACCGAAAAATGCTTTAAAAATAAAAAAAGGCAAAATAAAGGTTTCACCTTTGAAGTCTCTGTTATATGAATCAAATTATGTACTTGGAAAGTATTGTGTAATATCACAAAATAAAAAATGCATTTTGCATTTAAATCCGGACCCTAATAATTAAACTTAGTCCCTATTTGACCTCTTTCTCAGAATATTGCAGGGTTATGTAAGTGCACAAAGGTATGAGCAATGCAAGTGGAATTCTGATATCTACCTACTTAATCCACCGCGTCTCGGTCGACCCCTCGTAAACTAATTTTTAATTTGCTGTATACGTCATTATTTTATGTAATAGTTTAAAAAAATAAACGGACATTCTTCTCACGATGGCTGGGCCCCTGTTGTAGGTCATATGTTGGTAAGGCAGAGGACAAATTTGATGTATATCAGATTAATCATTAGTAATGAAAAACAATTCTTAATGAAGTTCATATACATGTTTTGAAAGACCGTAATATTTATGATTTGAAAATAATACATTTCGTACATTTTCCCGTTTTTTCCATGTTTTTTCCTATTTATTATAAAAACCCCTGAGAAAATCAAAAATGACCTTTTTAGTGTACCACCGTGATAAAATTTTCTTTCAAAAAATGAGCTACACTTGAAAATCGGAGCAAAATTTCTGGTAAAAAAGTTGTTCATAGAAAAAAAATAAACATTGTAAAACCAATACATTCCTCGCTCCGCTCAAAATCTAAAATAACTCTTAAAGATCAATAACCTCTTTTTATATTCAAATACTTTGTAAAATAGAATACACCAGGTACATAATACCTACTATTTATTATATATATTTTTTAATTTAGCTATAGTTATTACCTACCTATTTTATTATAGTAATTTAAATACTTATAGTATATTATGCAATATAACCAATATATATATATATATATGTGATTTTTAACTAAATGCCTAATATGGGATGTGTCATATTGTGTTACTATCATATAGTAATATTATTACCATATTATAATATGAATAATATAGAAAAGTACCATTTTTGACAAAATTTTATTAAAGCAGTTTATTTTAAACAATTACAAGTCTATTATAAGTAATAACTATAAGTTTTTACTTATACCTATAAGACGTCTTACAAAACTCTGAATCTGTTTTTATTTATAATATTATTACTTTATATTCACTTATTTATGACATCTTAAACAAATTGCTCGCATAATTATTTTACGTCTTTTTGAGATATAATTGAGTGCTTGGTACACTATAAATACATTTTAATGAATAGTCGGTAACAGTGTTTTAAAGATTTGCATAGTAAACGGCGCCATTAACAGTGTGTTCATCCCACAGTGTGCAATTTTTATACTATGCTCGTTTCAACAAATGTTGGCCAACTATAATACTTGTAGGCAGTGGCAACGGAAACGTTTTTAGTATTTTTTACTACCAGGGTAAACATTAAAATAATTCCTTCGGCGTTTACTAAAAAAAATCTGTTTTGTGTAAATTATATATCATTTTAATGTAAAAGAAAAAAATCGCCTATACTGGATTTAAAAACTGCCGAGGTTATTATTACCTCCACAATGAAAAACAGTGTACCCCAGTGCTTATACATATTATTATTATATTTTTTAACGTTAGTATGCTAATATAATATTATTACCCGTTAACTAATTTAAATGTTCAAAATTGAACTATAAATATTTACTTTTACGCTTTTAAAACGAATTAAACATGAAATCTAGGTATTATATGTTTGAGGTTTGATACTTTTTTTTTTATATTGATATTGTTAAATTTCATCTGTTTTTTCTAATAATTTAAATAAATAAATAATAAACCATTTTATAATTGTCTGTGTATACATCAGAATATTTTATTTTATATATTAAATTATAGAGGGATATCATTAAAAAAAAAAAAAACAATTTTTTTTTATAAACATTTCTATTAATATATTAAATTATATTACATTATATAACATTTGAAAAAGAACATTAGTAAACCGTATGAATAAAACATGATATTATTAGGGACCTAGTACCTATACCTGTATGACTGTACAGTGTACAGTGTACATACTATAAAAAATAGTAAAATCATTTCACCAAAAAACCTTAAAACTTTAAAACGATGTTTGTTTACTAACTGAATGGGTGTATTTATTTACTTGTTAATATATAATCGAGCAAAAAAATAGTAATATTATTCAGTACGTCCTTTTTGAGTCAAGACCTACCTATCGAAACAATACTATATATGTGGCTACATTTTGAAATATAAATACAAACATTAACATACAATAATTATTAATAAAAATGTATTTTATTTTGTTAATAACTTATATTTGATGTCTGTATATTATTATCTAGTAACGNAAACAAATAATTTACAAAGTGATCCGCGAGGGCTACGCCCCACAATAACAATAGCGTATATTCAATATAGGTAAATTAAATTGCAATAAATATTTGTATTACTATGATTTATAACTAAACTAATTTTATTTTGATTAATATTTAATGTCATATTTTGTGGATGAAGAGCTAAACATTTTTTTCACCCGGGGCCCACAAAACGAAATTGCAGTACTGTTTGGTAGATAATACCAATCGTTAACATGACATTTCTAACATGCGTTTATGTACGAAAACAATAATGACACAAACATTAAGTTATTGTGCGTGTTTAATAAAATTGTATGTTAAAACTATAGATATTGGTATACTTAACGTTAAGAAGACCTTTAGTTTTAACTTAAAGGAAATTCAACCGAATAATTTATTTGGATTTTTAATTTTAAAACGTTTAATAGTACGTTCAACGCCACTATAGTCGACGAAACTATAAAAAAAACTGTCACACATGCATTGCTATTGAATCATTTGCCAAACAACTAGGTCGACTTCGGCAGTTTTCTTTGAAGAAAATTGTTTGTGAAAGATTTTGGCTCATAAAACCCTTGTTTACATTCTAGAACATTAATTTGTATAGCATTAGGTATTTAATTAGTATAATATGAATGCAATTATTCATAAAACGTTTGATACTTTAAGTCTTTTTACGTTTTTCAACTCTTAAAAAGGCTTATAATTTTAATTTTTAACGTAAATTTCAATAAGTTAAGTAATATTGGTTTTCAAATATTTTTGGTATTAACCTAAATGAAAATAATAACTAGTCATACTTGTTGTTTTAATAAGTAGAATAATATCATTAAATGATTCGTATTACCTATATTATTAAAATTAAATTTAAAAATAAAAGAAAAACTGATACTGAGTATGAGAGTGACCACTGTTGTAGGTGAGAAGTTGGGAAGGTAGGCTACATAAGGTTATTTCATTTATATTTGTAAGCAACGATAAACCATTGCTTGACGAAAGACGATTCCGAGTTCAGTTCGTAAATACATAATTTGAAGTGCCATAATATTTTTTGCGATTTTCGTTTAAATTTGATTTAAAAACGCTTATTAAAAAAAAAAATCGTCTGACAATTTTGGAAATTTTACCGTGTCTAGGTAAGTCCAATATAAGTATTATTACCATGTTTATTTGTATGTTGCATTTATAACCGAATTATAGCAAAAAACTCCCAAATATTAAAATTCCTTTAAAGCTCAAAAATGGCTCAAAAGTTTTGGCAATAATACTATAAGAAAATAAATCAAAATGGCAACAAAAAATGTACCTTGCGATTTTTAGATTAAATCATTTTTTCTGATAACAACGTCCGTGTTTTTTAAAATAATGAAATCATGAAATTTTATGTTTTCATACGTTTTTTCACACTCAAGTGCTTTTATTTAAAAAATGGCTTCGAAAATCAATAAAATCTTTAGAATACAATCTAGACAACTTAAGCTATTAGAAAAAGTGCTACACTTATACATCGGAGAAAGTTTACTAGGAAAAAACGTGTCCACAGACTAGAATAAAGAAAGAAATAAATAGCATTGTAAAACCAATAGCTCCTCTAGCTCCGCTCGGAATCTAAAATACATGCCTACTTATTATATTTTACTTCGTAAATATTATGAAATCTTTATACAGTTTTACCTACCTAATTAAAACTTGTTTCCTCTGTTAATTCAATTATTGAATTAAATAAATAGGTAAGTACAATTTATAAAATGTCAATTTATACAATTTATAAAAATTAATGTCTCAGTTTACATATATCTATCTAGATTATATATCTAAATATATAGATAAATAATCTCAAATATTTATATAAATATTTATTACTTATTAAATAGTATCAATAGGTACCTATAATTAATATTAGTCCCTATATAATACAACATGAATGAAATTTACTCGATTGGTAGAAAAATGGAGTTTAGAACCCCAAGATTAGCTCCATTTAGGACACAATTTATTAGCTAGAATAATAATCAAAATTAATTTTCTATATATAGTTAAAGAACAGTGAACTCACATTAATTAAAAAATGTATTGTGTATAGCATTATAATAGTTACACTGCAGACAAAGCTTAATAATTTAGCTTTGTATTATTTTCGTACATATACAGTAACTAATGATAACACTATTGGTAGCAATTTAAATTCGTGAATTATTGCAACATACTTTTATACCATCGCACTTGATTGAAAATTATGAAGCGACCACATATGAATGGATCCAGGATATGATAACGAAGAGGATCGTTTTTAAAATTTATTTAAGACACACATTTATGATGAAAATCAAGCTCAGAGACTACATTGGGGCTAAGAGTATATTTAAGAGTAGAAAATAGAGACAATTAACCCCCCTCCCTGGATCCACCACTGTGTTCGTATTATAAATGTTCAACGAAAAATAAATGCCGAAATACGTTAATTGTAGGACCTAGATATATCGGGCTAGTTAGATGTTTCAAAATGTTTGAAAGGTTAAGTAAAATACCTATAGTTTTTCTTAAAATTCTACTAGATCACTTCCAAAATAGTTATTTTCAAATAATTGAAAATATTTGTCACTTGTGTAACAAATATTTCTAAAAGATGTAGGCTTTTATGTTTATTTTGGGAATCAAACTTGGAATTGTATTATCGTTAATTTTAACATTGGACGTATAGTATTAATTATATTATTAACATTATTTAACTACAATTTACGCACATTAATTTATTTTAAGGTTCGTTTGTCCATTCTGTGTAATGTCGAGGCCTCCAGCACATCCAAAAGGCTGGGCACCGCCACCATCGGTGACTTCACCTCCTGTATCTTTCCGTCCTGCGACCCCAACTCGACAGTCGCCGATTCATCGTCTCCCACCACCGTACATTCCTTGCCCAAAACCGATGAGACCCACGTCGTCTCCGTTGCAGGGAACTGCGCCACAGCCGTTTAGATACCCATCGCCAGTAAGTTAAACATATTTTTATAAAAATTTTAATATTTCCTTTAGAAAAATAATAATAATAACACAATATTACGTTCGTAATAAAGTGTCCATCTCCGCAAGTATATGAACAACCCATGTCGATGCCATTTAAACCTCGAGAATTTGTGGTTCTTGAAGCTCCGTCACCACAATTATGGTTAGAAGATGAAGACAGTACGACTGACGGTCGTTCAACTGCAGACATAATTGCGTCACAGTCCCAGGATTACGTAGACGAAAAGTTGGCGGAATATCAAGCAACAATTTATATGTTACAAGGTAGGACACATTTTAATACATTTTAAACCAATAGATTTATTGTACACAATAATTATGATTTTACGACAAAAAAATTCCGTGTGCATTGTAAATTGCTTAAAATGTATCCAATAGTTTATAATGATAGATAGGTAGTAAAACATTTGACCGCGCGCATTTTAAAAGAAATCATGACGCGTAGCAGTATCATTTTGATTATAGGTAAGTACAAACCATGAAGTTTTAATCTTACGGTATAAACTATATTATAATTATTTTACACAAACAATTTATCTTATTCGATGTTGCGTATGTATATAATAATAACAATTAGTCTACAAAGATAACCACCGAGGCGCTTGCCTAGAGCACTTTATACTGAGGGAGCAATCATATTTTAAATTTTAAAATAGCATAAACAATTTTAAATTTGGTATGAGTGGTTGGCCAAGGACCTATAGAGTCCCTGGAGAAACCTTTTCACTCTGTATGAGAATAAGGTTTGGTTTATGAGTTCGCATGGCTTTGAATGCTAGGTGAGGCAGGGTAGTTGTGGGAATTTGCTGATTTTTAGTGAGTATACCAAAGTGTTTTATAGCCAAAAGGCTTCTTTTTGGAGTTAAGGCAGAGCTGTTGAGTTTCTTAGGTTTTAATTTGTCATTAGGTAATGGACATTAGTCATTGCGAATTACAACATTTTGGAACGCCTCGATCTTATTCCAAGTATTTAGAGATGAGAGCTGAAAGGCCTTCATGATACTGCGACATATAATAGGATGAGCCTTAGGTAAATTTTATATATGGTAATTTTTCTTGGTAATGAGATAGATTAATATAGGACAAAGTGCCGCACAGGCGCCTTGTGCCCATTGAATAGCGGACCTCATGTGTTAATTGAAACACAGGTTAAAGTTAAACTTGATTCCCAGATATTTGATATGAGTTGACCAATCCTATACAATTCAATTTATACCTATTGTACCATTGATTATAGTGAATTGTATGTATAATAAATGGTTCTACACATTAATATTTATAATACACTGTGTCACTATTAATTGCCAATAAAGATTATAAAACGAATTACTAACATTAAATTTCTATTTATATTCTATATTATAGATGGTAAAGTTCAATTCAATATTAGCATTTATGATAAATATTTATTTACTATGCTCGTAGTGGTATTTATTTTATTTTTTTTCTGATTTGACACAAATTTGTTTCAAAATACCTTGGTAATCCAAACATTTTACTTAAATCTTTTTTAGATTTTGGGAGATTGCGCGTAATAATTTATGTTTTATGTCTATTAATATTAAGTATCTGCATATTTTATTTATTTGATGAAAAAAACAAAACCACTGTAAAAGAAGATTATTATGGTTAATTAGAAGTAAAACCTATGTACAAATCGAAAAATATAAATTAATAATTTATTTCTAATTAATACATATTAAAAAGGTTGGTGGTAAAATATATCAACAAATGAAAAAAATTAAAATAATTTGACTTACACATTAAAACTAAATAAATAAATATACAAATACATTTTAACGTATAATTTCAGTGTAAATATACAATATAATATTGCATAGGTATTATTTTTTTTTGCATGTCTACGAATATATACACATGGGCATATTTTAATGTTTTTTTTAGTGCATTTAATTTCCAAATCTGGATTAGCCATAACTTAAAAATAAATTATAAGCTGAAATTCATATTATGTATGGATTATAAATATAATATATTTTTCTTTCAATAAATTTGTTTAATATTTTTATTTAAAATATATCATGGGCATTTTATATCATCATAATAATTATGTTTCAGTCAGTATGATTTCAAAGCGTCAAATGCATCAGTTTTAAATTTAATATAAAAATTTAAAATTAAGATATCTATAGGTAGGTAGCTAGGTAGGTAAGTAGGTAAATATGAATACTGGCAATATTATACCTACTTCTTATGACGAGTTATGTCAACACATATTAACTCTTGTCTTTAGATAGAAATTCAAATTTAATCGTATTTTTTTCGAAACGATAAAGGTTCTTTTTATTTATGTACAAAAAAGCTATTCAAAATAATTATTGACTATTGTATATAATCAAGATAAGGTATAGGTTTTTATAATTAAACTGTTTATAGTTTGTAATAAAATAATCCATAAATTCAAAAATAATGAATTAATTTTCCATGTTTCCTTAAATATAAGTTTTACTTAGTAATATTTAGACACATGGCAAAGGTATAATGCAATAATTCTACATATTATGATATGTATAATATTTTTGTGTTGCCTGGACATAGGTATACAACCAATGTATTTTATATTATTTACTGTGGAGTTTCTATTTTCAATTAGTTACTAATATTATAATTGTTTGTTTTATATACGGGCATATTATACACGAATGACATATTTTATTTACCTTATTACTTTATTACTTTGACCCTCTAAAAAAAAATAGTAATAATAATAAAAACCAATGGATAATAGACTGAGCGAATATTACTAACAAAACAATAATAATTGAACATTACAGTATAATACATAATATTATATTATATAGGTATCTACGTACAATATAAATTGTTCTCCTACCAAAGTACTAAACATTTTTTATTCTGTAGTTTGGATATATGCGGTACCGACACCAAAAACACAAGGACGTATAGTGTGAATACTCCCACGTTTCTAAAAAGTTTTGTTCATCGCTCGCAATAGCAATTCAAACGTCAACTGTAGCTCTAGCGTCAATTATATTAACACGGCATGCGATTTTAAAAGTGAGAGATATTGCATTGAGGCCATATAGTTACAATATCGTTGGTCGCAGACGAAGGACATAGCGATAGTAGTATAATATAGGTATTATATAACTATATACTTGTATCTAGTAGACTTCGTTTTTCTAAATTTACCATGTCCATCTTAGATAGGCATTGTAAAATATAGGTAAGAGATAGGCTATCTCTTACCCATATGAAACATTAATTTGTTTATAAATATAAGCGAATTTGAAAAAAAAAAAGAAAGAAAAATCGCAATAACAACTATGTATTAATTATTAATTGACTACCTAGTACTTGCAGCGTAATGCGGTATAATATGCTGTAGCTATGGTTTACAACCAGGGTTGTAAAAATTAAAACATATAGGTAGTTAAAAATAAAACATTGTTTAAAATATGTTTTTTATTAAGACGTTTAACACAAAAAAAATTATTAAAATTTGGAAATTTATAAAAATATTATTATTTGTAAAGCTTGTATTGGTAGTGATACAATATTTATAAACAATTTATCATGTGCAATGTAAAAGTACTAAAAACTTTTTTTTAGTAAGTAGGTACTTAGGTTGTTTACAGCGCCACAATAAACGGAGGTGAAATGCACCCTTGAGCTGCTGTTATGTCTCAACAACGAACCGAATGGTATTTAATACAATTAGTTAGTATATTATAAAGGCACGGTATTTGTTTAAGGGCTTTTTGGTTTTTTTTGATACGCATATATTTGGCTTGCGCTCCTATCACATAAAACTTTAATACATATAGGTAACTAGTCTTCATCAATTTTAGCAATAAATATAATCAAATATAATATAAATATTATCTAGACTCTCTTATTATAGTTACCAGTTTTATTATTCTGTGGTTTTAGTCTGTGGTTTGATTTCAATACCTACTGATCGTATCCTCAGGATCATAATTCAGATCACAGTTAAACAAAAATCGATCAGCTGATTGAGTGTCTATTATAATATATTGTTCGCTAGTTATCGTTCACACCACAACCAACTTTTTTCAATAAACAAATTGTTTTATTAGTATAAAATTGTAAAACTATGATATTATTTAATTACCATTATGATAACAATATTGTTATAGTTTTTATGTTTATGTTATCCTCCAGAAAATTCCGTAAAGTAATAAAAATGATAGGTATAAGAGTTATGTATATAAAATAGACCTACCTATTAACAGGTATTAAACTTAAAATGTGTATACTTTTCGTGATATATTATATCCTATATCTAACTCATCGACTGTTAATTTATGTTTTTTTATAGTTGTGGTATTTTTACAAAGTATATAATACATTTATTCTTTAATGTTTAATACAATAAAACAAAATTAGACATTAGACGAAAAAAAATTGCATATTTAAATGAATTTAAAAAAAATGTACCATGGAGAAATGTGTAGATACTCCACCGAAAATGGGCGGAAGAACATTATTGTTCTACATTCCCATGTTAGTTGATTGTCCATCGGATGCATTGAGGAGAAATCGGGTTGCTAACAAGATTTATACAACTTTCGAGGAACATCGAAATATTCGAAATACATCGGATTTCTCATTAGATCGATCGTCGTCAAGTCTAATGAAAAGCACATCGATCAACGCTGAAACCAAAATCTATATTATCAAAAACTGGAATTGGAATCAAAATTGATAATATTACATTGACCGGAACCGAAATTTTCAATTTTTTGTAAAGAACCGAACCGGAACCTAAAAAAAAAATCATAATGTTTCACGTGCGATAGTATAATATTATGATTCGTTGTTAAATTGGAAATGTGTGGAATTCGCGTTATTCGATTAACCGAACGGCACGCACCGTTAAAAATAAACGATTCTGACCAAGGATTACAAGAGAAAAAAATATTCTCTTCTTGTTTAACATAATTTAGGTATATAAAATATAATAATACGCGGAATGCGATGTATAAAATAGCGGCGTGTTTAATTAGGTCGGGTTACACAAAACGCACTTTATGAATAACAATATACCATAATACCACAATGTCGGTAATTCTATTATTATAATATTACATTCGAATATTATATAGGTATTACAATATTGTCTTACGAATACCTATATATACCTATAGGTATGTGTAGGTAGGTATAATAACCGACATTGGTATCGCGCGTTTAGCGGTATGATTATACTACTTACTTTAAAAATACGATAATTTATAGGGAAAAAAATAAAATAAAAATAAGACCACGCACTGAACGAAAACGCCCGAAAATATTATTATTATCACGTAGCGAATAACGGATTAAAGCGTCCGGTAGATCGATAGAACGCGTACTATTATAATATTAACTCGGTATAATAGGTATACAACTGCCATGCCGGTGTGTTGCATGGGTGAATTTTGAGGTCATCGTACACCGTGAACGCCAACACATGGTCCGCCGGCGACGCGACGGCCCGCGGTCCTGCGCTCCAGCGAAAGTGAAACTTTATTGACGTTTCGCCGGCCGCCGGCAGTGTGTACGCGAATACAACCGCGGCAAAATATACTCGTGTAGTAAACACGCGACATTCAAAGGGCCTTTTAAGCGCGGGCGTTAGTCTAACGCCGAAATGCAAACCGTCGAAACTGACGAACGGATAATAATATAGGTACCTATACTTAATGGGTATTATGATTGCGTTCGAAAACGTTGCGCAACGGCAATTTCGACGGGGATAATAAAAATGCAATATATTCGTCCGGACGTGTGTACCCGTAACGTGTAAAACGTATCATATAAAAGTGTTTTGTACAATAGTTTCGGCTCGGCAACAATGAGAAAAAAAAATTGTACATCCGGAGTTCCGTGAGTTGTATAATAGTCGTCCGTGTTGTTGTGATTGATAACAAAATATCCGCGGTATCTGCTCGCTGACGATTTATTAATTTTGTTACCTGATCTTTTCAGTAGGTAGGTATAACATAATAATTTCTCTCAATTGTTTTTTTTTTTCATCCGTATATTATATTAATATTGAGTACTTTTGGTACTATAAAATATAGATTAATGTAGTTGCATATTGTTGTTGGCCTTTTGAAAGCACTTATTAGTTAGTTTTACAATTGGCAATAATTCTACGATTCGGATATGTTTTTTTACCGAGTGGGTACCTATTATGTTGTTAAAATTTCAAAATAATCGAAACAGTGAAATCAATCATCATGTTCTAATATTTATAAATTACAAATTCTTAAATCATATAGGTACCAACTAATTTTAAACGATTATTATTAATTTATACAAGTACACTATAATCACTACATGTCGTACATAAACGACTAATTTAAAACAAAAACAATTATAATTATACAAACCAGGAAAAAACGATTAGAAAACGCGGTGGTTTAATTTTTTCTAAAAATACAAGTCATTTAAATAGGTAAGATTTATTATTTATTTATTTATTTATTATTTTCAAATCAAATAATGTACACCTATAATTTAAAAATGTGTATAGGTAGGTAAAATGAATGTAAATTGTTGTAATCGCTTAAATTTATTCGCAGTCCAAATCGCATAGAAAATAATTAGAAATCATTTTTTATACACGAATTTCATACTTTTGTTCGTTGAAATATAAATTGCATAAAACATTTCTGTATTCAATTTGAAAACATACACAATACAAATACGTGAGGAAATTCAATCTAAATCATATAAGTATTACTTTAATACTGTCGTGAACTGTAATATAACATGAATGTACAGTAAACAGATTGCAATAATTATAATTTATTGGTAATGTTTTTCTTGCGATCATCTGTGTTTGAATAATATTTGAGTTGAATTGGGAAAAAATTAGCACAGACATTTATTAAAAAAAAAAAAAAAAAAAAAAACATACGTTCCTGTTAGGATTTAATTGTTAACAGAAGGGTAACCACTCGAATTTGGATATTATTAAACTACCGATTTTAATTATTGTCCAAATAACAAACGAATGCGGGTAAGAACATCGATCAATCGCACCCCTCAATCGATTTTTGTTAACGCCGACGTCTCTGTGTGCGTTACGCGCAACAATATATTAGAAGGGGTACGGTGAAATATTTTTTAGAATAGAAGAATTAAATACCTGCCTACCTATCTGTATTTATTCCGAGCTCCCACCGATTCCAACCATCGAACTCGCAACGAAATACGTACCAAACTACGGCACAATAAAATATAAGGTATGTGCCGCCCGTGGTAGACGTATATGTATTTGACATTTTGTTGCCTTATTTCACGAGCGGATCGAGAGGGCAACACTGTGCGAAACATTTCATGCGGACCCGGCGTAGATACCTATATTTATACACACTTTGAACCGGTTCTCAATTGTCGGACCGGTGGCGGCGATCACTCGTTAGTAGTACTACACACCGTGGTCAGTGCGTACTGACGTCGTTTGTTTGCGTTTACGAAATATATCCATCATTTATTTTGTCTGAATAAACAATCGTGAATTGGTTAACGGAAACACTCCGTGTTGATACCATTATTATTATTACTTATTATTTTAGTGATGTGCTGAAAGGTCGATCGTAATAGTTATCGGTTCCGATAACATGGATAGGCTCAAGAGGCCCTTTTCCTTGTTTAAATCGGCCAAAAAAGACGAACCGTCTCAAGATAGCGTAGCTTCCGAAAAATCGTTCCGGGATAAAGTAGATTTTTTCGAAAAGTCGATAGATTCCGAAGATAGACGGGATAATGGTAAAACTTCAAAATAATAATTATATATTTATATCTACCTATAGATGTTTTATTTTTTTTTTTAAACGGCTGTGATCAAAAAAGTGTAAAATTTTGCGAACATTAAATAAACCAAATATTAGCTACTATAAATATCAGCTATTTCCTACTATTTTAATAATATTATTATAAAATAATATCGTAAGGTTATAACCTACCAAGGTTACCTTATATTATGTTTTTAATATTTGTAGGGCAATAATGGAAATAAACAACATAACAGCCTAGTGATAACACACGGTTCGTAAAAATGATATAGGTAGGAAAATATAGGTAGATAAATAGATAAAGTTTGATTCGATTAATTACAATAGATATTTTGTAAAATTAAAATTTACTCGAATTATTAAAAACAAATAATGATTTAAATAATGTATATACCTATTTAAAATGAAAAACCGATTTGTAAAAAATCTATACCTAAATTCACTATTGTTACACGAGTGATACGAGTTTATATTAGATTAGGTATGACCAACGAGAGCAATTTCTTTACGACAACCATATGGTTTTTTAGTTTTTTTAATTTTTCCGAGAAATAATTTCAGAACGTCGCGGAATAGGAACAGAATATAGACGGCATGCAACTCTAATCTATAGTTTAGATATTATGTTTCTCGCATGACAGATGGCAAAGCACATGGTACATTAAAGAGGTATTATTTTGTTTTTCATGCAATTTTGAACGATACAGTGAAAAAAAAACTAGTGTTCTAAAAACTACAGTCATTTAAATGCGACCACTTTTGTTTTTTGAAATCGCTAGAACCGAGCCGTTATAACATTGCTTTCAAGTTTTAGATCCAAAATCCAATGTTAAATATATGAATATTAGATTTTCAATATCTATAATCAAACACAGGCTCGTTGGTATTCAGGTTGGTCGGGGAGCAAGTGCACCATTTTCGAGTACATTTAGAGGACGTTATACCAGCATGTGCTGTCTCTGTCTTCAAACCGCGTGACATTGCAAATTTTCGTTCAGCAGGGACAACTCTGCGCTGTTAGTTTTAATATTAGAGTGAATTAACCGCTATTTTAAACTTAAAGATAAGAATATTACTTATGTCACGTCGTCGTGTTTTTTTCGTAGTTTTAATTTTTGAGTGAGTATGAGTGCGTGAAATATCACGCTTTAAAAATGCTTATATATCGCTTAGAAATTAAAATAAGAAGAAAAAATACCGACGATAACCCGACACATATAATGTTCTTATCTTTAAGTTTGACAATAGGTCAATTCACTCTAATATTAAAACTAACAGCACAGAGAAAGTGTTATGCCTGCTGAACGAAAATTTGCTATGTCGCGTGATTTTAAAACGGAGACAGCACAATATGCTGGTATAACGTCCTCTTAAGGGGACGAACAATTTATATGAACGCTACATTATTATTACATATTTGATATTACTAACAATCAGTAATATTATATAATTGTACCAGACAAAATCTTATCTTTTATGCCATTTTATAGAATATTTTTATGTAGTTTTTCAGTATGACTTTCAAAATAAAAAAAGCATACATTTTTTTATATTTCAAGATTCAGTCTAAAATATTTATTTAAAAAAAAAAAAAAATGAAAAATGATCATAGGTATTAAATTTATTTTGTTCCCAAAATAATACACGTAGGTATCTTAAATTTCGAAATAAAACTTTTGTTTTAGAGGTGAAGCACTTAAAATTTAAGTACATGTTTAATATGCCCTGTGCATAAAACGTATAAATTCCGGTCAGTGTTTGGATTTTGATAATTTCGGTTTCTGACTAGTATTTAAACTGTTACTTGTATTTGTATCGGTTAGTTCTTCAGTATTTATCTTATTCCATTTTCAATAGTAGGGAAACTCTCTCTATTTTTGAAATATTTTCAGCATACTCATAAATTAATAAATGTTGTTCTGTTACAAGCAAATAGGTATATATTTCCCAAAGAACCTATTTTCATTAAAAATGCGGATCAAATAATTATTTCACATAAGTAGGTATCTAACCATAATATTTACGATAATTAATAATGACATCAAAACAATCAAAATTTCAATAACTGAAATGAGTTCATAGATACAATGTTCATTGTATCTATTAAATCTATGTATACATATTATATAATAACATGTCCTGATTGAGTAACTGACTGATTCATTATCGCCTAGCCCAAACTACTGAACGGATCAGGCTGAAATTTGGCATAAAGACAGCTATTAAGAAATAGATATCCGCTAAGAAAGGATTTTTGAAAATTACTTTTCTTAGGGGAGTCGAATAGGAGTTTTTAGGTATTTTTGGTATGAATATCTAATTGTTTATTCATGGGTTACCTTGGTGACAGATGAAAATTTGGTTGTCACGGACAAGAAAACTATTATTAGTATTATTATTTACACTATTATCTAGCAATAGCAAAGAATTCCCGGGTCAGCTAGTATGATATATTTACATTTTTTTGTTTGTTTTTTTTTATTTAAGTATTATACAATCTGTAAAATAATATTTACAATAAGATAGTTAGTTAGCTAATAAGTCCCGACACCACGTTCGCTTTAAACGCCTTCTGGGGTTGAGTGAGTGTATAATTCAGCTATTAGTGGATTCCTACTGGAGATCCTGTTTGTGGGTACTGAAATGGAGACGTTTGTAGAAGGTTTTGGCTGTTTATAACTATTTGTATATGAAGGTCTTTATATCGTTGGAGACATAGTATGGAGCTTTGTTATTTATTCTTTTTTGGTATATTTATATGAGTAGGTAATAGATACGCTGTAAATTATTATTTAAAAAAAAAAATAAATATATTATTGTGTGTATAGGTCACTAAGTCAATTGGATTAGATAATATTTTACGTGTGTTCTTAAATGATAAAAATTATAATCTTAAATATTAAAGCGTTAAAATATTTTATTGCAATTAAACCATTAACCATTTAAGTACCTAATATTATAAAGGATAGGTACTTAAATATACTTAGAATACTCAGGTAATTATTTAAATAGGAGCTGTAGATTAGGTTTTTTCAAAACCCATCGGCTAAATCTTTTGGATTTAGTGAAAATAAATTGATCAGTTTTGAATACTGTAAATTATTATTTTGTATTCATAAGATATTTTTAATTTGTTTTATTATAATTTATAATGTATATGTAGGTATTATATAATATTATTGGTTATTTTTTTTCGAGATTTGTATCTGCTTAGATGTTTCATTTCGATAATAATATAAATACCCTGTCATTACTATTTATGTGTAATAAAATTGATCTCGTATACTAAATATTTACTATTTAGGCAGCCTACGTGGTGGGCTAATTAAAGTTGTGATATTATCACAACTTTATTTAGCGGACTAATTTGCGGACCTACCTATATAATATAATATATTATATAAAATAATTATAAGTACAAAATTCTATATTTCATTTAGTGAACATTATTTTTACCTTAGGTAGTTAATTAATGTTTATCTAACATTGAAAAACATAATGTAAATGTCTACTTAAATTATATTATTATAAAAAATGTATACTTATTCAATGAAAATATTAATGCTAGATAGGTAGGTAGATAAAATTTATTTTATTCAGTTACACACATAAATAATATTATCATTATAAATGTATAATCTATATATACTAAGCATATAGGTAGTATTTTTTTTTTTTTTGATAACTTTTAGTGGTTAAATATTAATTTTAAGTTCTATAAAGATTTTATCGTGGTAAAAATATAATGGTTCGATTTTTAAAATACTCAGAAAATGTCATCAATGATAATTCTCCGATATTCTTACTTATTATATTTTAATAATCCACTATAATTATTACATTAGAAAACACTTCATATACTTTACATTTATAAAATATGTATTATAATATTTTTATTATTAATAATGACTTATAATCAATCACGTGATAACATTTAGGTACGTTACACATTTTATCGACCTAGTAAATCCATTTTTGAAAAGTAAGTACCTTCACCTATTTCATATTTGTAATCAAACATTTATATAGATTGTCGAAAAAAAAAATGATGATTAATTACATAATGATTATATTATATTATATATCTCTAATAATAATTTTCTTCTTTTCTCAGTTAATATTTGAAATATTTCACTATATTATTGTTATTTATGCAATCTTCCATTCGCTTATTTGTAAATAACTTCTCACGGGAGTACGTAGAATAATATAATATTTGCAATATTGCATTTCAATCACACTATAGTTCTAATAATTTTCAAGTATGTGTTGTGCTAAAATTATATTTAAACGAATTTTGAATTGTAGGTCAAATACTTTCAGCTAGACAAAATTTTTTTTATAATCAATAATAATTAACATACATTTGATATTTTTTATAATAATTAATATTATTTAAAAATTTGTCTACGTGAATATAATAATAACTATTATAATCTCGTAAGTAAACACCTTTTTGGTAATAATATGCGCTACCTATAACTAAATACCGATTTGGAAAATTACAGTACGTGCTGTTTTGCAAAAACAAAACCCATTATTATCGACGCATAAATTTGTATGTATAACGGCTTATGAAACCGGTTTAAATGTTTTCTTCTTTTTATGGCTCGAAGATAAATAAAATAAAATGGTATTTTTTTAAATTTGCTCGGTGCGGTCGTTTAATTTGGACGCCTACGAATCAGTTCCCGAGCGTTTATCGGATTGTTCTCCCAAATCGATTTTCGGATATTTTTTCGATAACAGTGCACGGGGAAAGTTTACTGACTTTTTAAAAATAAAAAGGTAGCAAATAATCTGGTTAAGTTAAATATTGTTTGGTTACCGACATTATATATACATATTATATTTTATGTCTGGTTTCCTTATTTGGTTTTGGATATACGTTAAAAAAAAAAAAAAAACATGGACTTAACAATAGGAAGGAAATGTTTACATGGTGACAGACATAACCGTTATTATTATTTCATTTCGCATTTGGTAACCTTTCTATAACATCATTTAGATACTACATTTTCAAAATATAGAATATAAAGTATATGATAAATGTACAAGATAAATAAAAATTAAACACTTTCTGTACATGGACTGTATATTTTAATAATATAATATAATATAGAAAATATCTATTCGATTAACTAATCAGTTTTTTGGTATGTACGCGTAACCATGACCGAATGTATCGGCAATATATGGTACAATTTTTTATTTCGACTGACATTTTTAAAAAAAACTTAATTACCCGTACCTTAAACTGATTATAGTAAAAGAGAGAAGAGATACTGAGACGTGCTGGCTAGCATAAAAATTCCGTTAAATCTTTCGCAAAGATCAAATAAGCTCGGGCTATAGAAATAGAATGTCTTATACATTCAGGAATTGGGAGACGTCTCTTCTCAAGCAGATCGATTGAATTACCAATCTAATGAAACGCCAGAGTAGTCATCATAGAGATGACATCAATAACAAGCCCAATATTTGGCTTAAGTCCCTTTTTTTGACCAAAATAATCATTAAAACTACTGATTCGACTTGTCGATTGACATGCGGTTGTGTTTTCAGACAATACGTATGATGAAATTTCTATTGAAATATACATATGAATTTATGATAATCAAAAAAAAAAATACTATGTGGGCACACATCCTTGCTCTTTAGCACTTACAGGGGTATGGCCGTATGGATAGAAACGAGCCGGAGACGTGTAAAATTGAATTTTTTAAAAAAAGTAAATTATATCGATAATCTATCTTAAAATCAATGGCATAATTAAATTTGTGCAATGTGCAACAAAGTGGATGGGAATAACTAATATTTGAATAAGTATATTATGAAAATAACAAGGCAATTTGAAATTAAATCATTACAATACGGAATCAATAGATATTTTCACAAAACTCAAGTGTTGAAAAATCATTTGCAGACTTTGCCAATTTATGTACATTTTGTGACCAACGAAAACTAACGTACTCGTATATCCCATATTTACCCACCATTAATTTATACTTTATAGATTACCTGTAGTTATTATTTACTTTATCTGTATATTTATTATCCTATTTTACCTTATTATTGTCACACACGAGTGAATCACTATTGAATTAAATTATCATTAGTACAAATACGCGGAACAGGATATAAAAACTGGGCGTTAGACCCTCCTTTTGCTGACCTCAGTGCTAACCTACGAGTTTAATTATTTTTGATTTGATTGAGACGCTTTTCCAAAATGTAAGATCGTATAAAGTGTACAAATGGTGTTTTCTGAAATATATTAAACACAATATTATTATTTTATACATTTTAATATTATAAATTTCAAAGAAATCCCTAATAATATTGTAACAACAATTATTGGCAATAAATATTATCATATATTCTTATATCTCTGATAATGACCTATATAAATCGTTAATTATTATTATATTATTATACACGTTCTTTAACATAGTAATATGAACGAATCAACCGAATATACTATATCGAGTACATAAACACTTATTCTTTTGACAATTATTTGATTGTTGATTTTGTAAAAGCGTATACTTTTGATTATATACTATCGAAATATCTTTTATACAAAAATACGCCCGACAGCGACGATAAAACGAGGTGACTGCTACATAATCGTAGCACCTAACGGTCAATTTATGTATAAAAAGAAAAACTAGAAAGCCAGTACATATTATTATTGTGATTGTTTTATACATCCTTGCAACGTTTTTCCAGTACATGATACTATACTCATATAGATAGACCAGTGTTGTTGGCTAGGAAGGTATAGGATATATATTTTATATGATAATTTAATTTATATCAGTAACTTAACAACAAAATAAATTATAATTGTCAGTATTTCGAATATTTTAATTGTGTCGAAAAAATTATATCCACATAAATAAAAAACATGGACATTAATAGAAATAAAATAAGTTATAAATATTATAATAACTCATTCCTAAACGATTTTAGAATTAAAAAAACATGTTTTTATGAAAATTTAAAGAAGACAACATTCTACAATACATACTTATTCTCAAAACTTAGATAATTTCCCCTTCGATATGCATCTACTAGAAATAGATAATAATATACTGTTATTTCGAAATTTTAAACGAGTTTAATTATAAAATAATAATAATAAACGAGATTATCGACAAATATTCACGTAATTCTCTCGAAAATTTAATCTACTTTCCTTTTTATAATATATGTTATTATTCTATAGTTACTGCGTTATCCAGTGTAGTTAATAGTTACCAATTATTGTTAGGTACTCAGTTACTTCGAATCGAACATATTTTTCGTGCCTACCGAAAAACGCTTGTGTAACATCCTCTTAACATATTTTATTTTAATTATACCATTAATTGGTTTTCCACAATACATTTCCAATAACCCATTTATAAACTATTAAAAATATTTTTTTTATACTTGCGAAATTGACATCTTAAATATAATGTAAATATTTGTTTTTGATAAGTAGGTATATTATTATGTAGTTGTTTATCACTTTTATATTAACCTGTTTATTTAATTTTAAGACTCATTTTTCACACGCTCAATAGTATACCATATTATTATAGTTCAATTAGATAAACTTAAATAATATGACACAATAGGTATTGTTTAAAAAAGAAAAAAAGAAATTGAATGTTATTGACCCATTTTTTGAGAGTTTGGTTAGAGAATAGGTTTTCATGCGCAAATTATTCGGGATAAAAAATATATAGACGGTTAATAAAATGGGCCACTTAGTGGTTGTGTGTTCGTTATAATACTAGAAAGTTAAACTAATGTAAAACAGTGAAAGGCAGGGTATCGGGCGATCATCTTGTTTCGCTCATTTTGAAGTATATCATGGTAATATATTATTTTTAATTTGAACGCTACACTATTATTGAATATCAAAAATGATTCCTAACAGAATTCAACAATTATTTTTAAATGCGGATTTTTGATTATTTTCATGCCTATTACACAAATGATTAAAGTAAAATTTTTATCAAGTGCCACCAATATTCTGTTTAATTTCCTATTTACATATATCGTTGTGTATTTATGATAAATATTTATTGTAGACAGTTCCTATTTATAAAAAATACAAATATAAGTATTAAACTAATAGCTCTCATATTCTGTTGAGATTTAAAGTGGATAATATGTTTTAAACAATATAGTATAATGAACATTATAGTATTAGAAATTTGGATTAATGTCAAACTTAAGTAATTATTTTGAATCCCAATTTCAGCGTACATAATATGTTTAATCATTTAAATTTTTTTCAATTACATATTTTACCTTATGAAAAAAATTCTTTACAGTTTTAAGAATGGAAAGACAATTATTGTATAAAAGAAAATAATATAATTAACTGCAAATTCGGAAAAACTGGTACTTATTTTATTTCTACGTGTTCAATTTGTATTTGTTTTAAAAATATTTAGGTTTTGTAAAAATGATATTTTTTGGCAAATTTCAAAATCCACTAAAAATATTTTAATAAGCAATTTTATAGGTATATATGATAAGATTAGTTTATACATGGAAATAAAAATGAAATAATTTTTTAAATAGCAAATATATATTTATAGATTTTAATCATAACTTACCTTAAATGATTAACTATAACATTATGAAAGAGGTACCATCATAATAATGTTTTTTATTTATCATCCTGTACGTAACCATATAGTATAATAATGTAGGTCATATTATTATGAGGCGTTTAGTATAGGCAATTTATATTTTGATTTGCATTATGAAATAGTACTTTTATTATACATTAGTATTAAAAATACAATTCAAAATATTGTTATATATGTCGTAGGCCATATGGAAAATTAGTTTTTTTGCGAAAAGACTAGTCTCTTTGCAATGGGGTAACCCGTTTACGAACTACTTTTATTTTTCTAAACGGCCTGCTGTTTTTCAGGTTATTGCTTACAGACTAACAGTAGTTAGGTCTTTTAAGAACTGCAATCATTAGAATATAGTAACAACCATTTTACTTATTTTATTTTATGGGTAATTTATTACTTTTATAAAAAAATAAGACATAAAATTATTATAAAATAATAATACAATTATATTACATGTAAAACTGAATAAGTATATATTATTATATAGTATTATATTTTTGTAAAATAAAACTAGTAATACAATAGTTAAAAACTTTAAAATAATCTAAACTACACTGATACTCACCATTGATACAGTTTATAAAATAAATATAATACCTACTGTATAATAAGTACCATATTTAATCAGACTATTCAGTTTACATGTTATAATAATTCTATTGATCTTTTTTTTTGTAGAAATAATAAATTATCCTAAAAATGAAATAAGTAAAATAACTATTACTATATTTTAATGATTGTACTTCTTAAAAGGCCTAACTGCTGTTAGTCTACATGCAATAAACCTGAAAAACAGTAAACCGTTTGGACAAATAATAAGTAGTTCACAAACGGGTTACCTCATTGCAAAGAGTCTTGTCTTTTCGCAAAAAGACTAATTTTACATATGGCCTACGACATACACAAGTAATACCTATATATACATTATAATATTCCAATTAAACACGGAAATATAATCACAAAAATATAATACTATTATTATATTAGACATATTAATGTTAAAATGTAAACATTTAAAACAAGTTTTATAAATTACTGTCTACGAAAAATAATGTATTTCATCATAATAACTACTTATATTATACTCAATGTATTATTTAATGTTTGCAAATAAATTATACTAAATACGATCACAGTCGTAGAAGTCATAGAAGTTAATAATATTATCATTAAATATAATACATTTTCACTAAACAGCGATTAGCAGCGCAGGGGGATTGGTTGATGGGTCGGGTGATGAAACTTTTGAGGAAGTGCTTGAAGAACGTGACGTATACACAAAAGATGGTCGGAAAAAAGGAAAAATGGTTATCGTTAATAAAGTTACGGTACACAGGAGTGTGAAAACTGTTACTAGCCCTGAACTAAGTCCTATGGTCAAACATTCAATATCGTTTGATCGAGAAAATCCAATGAGCATATCCTCGTCTAGAGAGAGTCTTTCATCGCCAAATACTTGGAGGAAGTTATTCGTCGGTACCCGGTCACAATTTGACTTGCACATTGAAGAAATAAAAAGTAAGCGATATAAAATATTATGTTTAAAAATCTAAACAGATAATTGTCTAAACGTATTCTGTTATGTAATATTATAAAAAACGCAATCATTCAATTTGTGTCAATCATTTTTTAGACTTTATACACTTTCTATTAAAATGACGATCTTGAAATGTCAACTTTGATATATATATCTTATATTGTTTTTTTTTTTATAAAATAAGAGTTTTAAAAAGTTTGCTTAATTTTTCTATGGCTTAAAATGTTGAATGAAACGATAATTTATTGGAGGTTTTTTTTTTCGCGAAAGTAGGTAAACACCATTATAATAATAAATTGATACATTTATTACCAATAACCATTATATATTTAGGGGACGACATTCAGCACTGCGTTCAACATTAAATACTGAATTAAGTACATCATTCTCCCCTCATACAGCTAGTATAAACCATATCTATCCATGCTAATATTTTTTAACCTTTGTGTAAATTAATACTATCATTAGTATATTCTCAGTATTTTTTTAAACGATAAGTGTATTAAATATGTACTTTTATTAACTATGTAAAATATTATAATTTATAAATTATTATATATTGTACTCATAAATTATAAAATTAAAAATGAAGTTTTTGACGTTACGGCCAAAACGCTGCGGACCTAAAAAAAATAAAAATCTATTTGTGGGTCGTGGTTCGTGACCCATAACTCGGGAACCGTTGATTTATGTTATATTTTTAATAGCGTTATCGTCATTTACAATAGAAAAATCCCATGTTTGCATAGATACCTATAATATGTGTTTGTGTGTTTATTTTTTAATTAATCAGCCATAGCAATAATACGTCGTTACGTTTTAGATTTTTTGTTTTCTTTGGATATGCATTTGTTTCACGGTTGATATGATGTATAGAACTATACACGCAGGAATATTATGCAAACTCAATATTTGTATAATATACACATTTGGTCTTTAGCATAGAAAGTTTTTTGACTTTTGATGTTACCTACAGCGTGCCTATGATATAAAACTTAGGTTCCTATGTATAGTTTTACACTTATTATTCACAAATCATAGGTATACAAATCTACAGCTTATTTTTATTTTGATACGATTGCTCTACATATTAGTATTATATAATCCTTAAAAAGAACAAATAAAAACTAGAATATTTGGCTATTTCCCAAAAAATAATTTTTTTTTTCAGATTCATTAAATGATGTTATCATAGTAGCACTGGTCTATAAATGTACATGATTTATTTATTCTGCACGCTTTTAACTATACTATATTACCAGTTAAAGTTAAAATTACTCGTTTATGGAAATTAAAAATATTGTACTACCTATTCTTTAATTTCGAGTCTCTCTTTCCGATAAATAAACTACCATTGTAATAATGGTCCGTCCGTCCGTCGTAAAACAAGCGATGTAACAGTTTATTTCTATAGAGGTTAAAATTAAAATAGCATCGAATAAGTCTAATCAGTTTCAGTAGATTTTAAGAAAGTATATTGTGCATTTTACGTCTTATTTATAGCCGCTAATAAATCCCCGGATGAAGTAGGCTAGTCAAATTATTCTACTAGTGCTTTCGGCCAAAATAAATAAAATCGATTAGAAAAAAAATTTATTCAATAATGGCAAAGTGTAAATTATTTTAAAAATCATTGTTGCCGTTAAAAAGGTATTAATTACATTATTTTTTCAAAAGAAACCCGCGTAATAATTATTTTAAACATATTAGGTATATGTATAGTTATGTTTTATTTTTAAAATAACATTTTGCAATGTCATTTATGAATTTAGCTAGTATATGTATATGAATACAATTTAGTTTTATATGACAAAAATAAATATATATATATATATATATATTAGATTATATTTCATTTTGGTACTGATATTTTTAATATATATAGTTTTACAATTTTATTATAATTAAGTTATTAAAATATAATATTATGAACCATAGGTACCTACCTCAATTCGTGGTACCTATTATCAAATTAATTAAAACTATTTAAAACAGTTTTTTTTTTTTTTATAAACGCAGTTTTCTATAAACCTAAAATTATTTCATTGTCTAATTTTATTTAACTAAAAGCTATTACAAAGATTTGAAGTCACGCGACGTGAAAACTGTGTTATTTTACTTGTAAAATTTACTTTATAGTCCATCCACTCAATAATAGGTACCTATGGGTAAAATATACTCAAACTTTTGTCTATAGTGTAAGTTACCTTGTAATTATAACGTAATCAAAAAAAAGTTTTGTTATCACGATATATTTATTGAAAAATTAGGTTAGGTTAAGTTAAAACGATCAAACCTAACAGTATAATATTTTTAGACAGGCATATAATAAAGGTCTGGTCCTTATTATCAGACATTTGTATTTGTAAATTACACGTCAGAAAATTTTAAAACTATAAATATTATACAAATCAAATACAACAATTACATTTAAAGCAGTTTATTATCATTAATTATTTGCTCATTTTACGAGCGGGAATCCAAAATTTAATACAATATTTGATACTTACATAATATTATTAATTTAAGTATAAGTATTAAGTATAAATTCATATTAGCCAGTATTAAAAAAATAGGTATTAGGTATAGTTACCAAAACATACAGTACATACTTATAAGAACGCTCTGTCAATTTTTGACATATAACGATTTTTAAATTATTTAGGTTTTTATACAAATACATCTACTTACGCATAATATACTAAATTATCAAATTCTTTCAAAATTATGTATAGAAATATAGTTTATTGCTTTAAATATGATTAGAAACCGAGAACTATGCACGCTCGCAGAAAAATCGCGTTCCAAAGTTCTATGTTTCCATAGTAACAAATAATACAAAATTGTTAAGTACAACATAAACTATATAATAAATGATACAAATGTCATATAATGAAACTATGTGATAAAATATATTGTTTTATATTATTATGTATAATATATAAATCACTATAGTTGCAGAAAGGGAGCATGTTCAATTTCTGGAGAAATTGAGTTTATTACCTGGTTTGTATATACCTACCTTGAATACATAATTTTGTAAAAATATAACTAGTTCATTAAACCGTTATGAATATCTCAATACATTACTGTGATAACGTGGTTTTTATATAGAGTAACTCTATGGGTTTTTGATTAGATCTTATCATTATCAACCTGCAATAGTTTTTCATCCCGTTATTGATTTAATCTACTTCTGAGTCTGTTGTAAAAATAATATTCAATCTTTTTTATTTTAAAATACTTTTGAATTATAAAAAAAAAAAAAAAATATTTTGTCAATCAAGCTACCCAAGAAGGAGCTATACACACAAAATATCCCCACAATAAATTAAAAAATGAATTATTTGGAATGTCTGAATCCCTACATTCTAAAAGATTCTGTTTCCAGATTTTGGGAAACAATTTACGAGTAGCCAACTCGTTCGCAACTTAAATAATAAACTTTAATATTAAATAATTAACTAAATAATAATTATCTAAAATGGCAGCAAATGGTGCGTTGATGTTAATTTTTAAAAATATCGAGTTGATTTATTTTTAAAAAGGTTTGTAAAAATTCTAGCCTAGACAGGTTTTTATGCCATTCTGGAAAATTCAGTTTTAAGAATAGGTATGTTCCCTTTCTGAAATTAGTGATTCATATATTCTCTTACAATGCTATACAGAAGAGGAGGTTGTGCATAACGTTGAAATGAGGGAAGACAAATTGAGAAATTGAAGCATATTTAATATGATTAAATCGTCTATTAAACCCAAACACATATCCATGATTCTATATTTGTCCGAACAATGGGTAATGTTTTTTTTTGTTTTCATAGAAATTGTTTTACAGCAATTCACCATTCTTCGATGTTACTTACTTTTTTATTAATTTCTTTATATGAAATAAATATATTTTGATATATCCATCACATGTCCAACCCATTTGTTTTTTTTTTCTTAATTCTTTTCATAAAATTGTCCATAAAACTCTTCCCATAAATGAGTCGTTGATATATTGATAACTTAATTTGTGATGGCTTACAGGTGTCCTACAATGTTATTATTATGCTAATAATTCTGTCAATATTCATTTTTTTTTTCATACGGGTTTTGTTCGAGAAGGGTAAATGTAGAGAAAAATTAAATTTTTATTTTCATCTCTTTTAAAATAGTCATATTATAAAAGATAATTTTCTTCAAATTTAAATATAACATATATTCATATCCGATCAATATTTTCTTTGTAGTAGCTGTTTTGATTTTAGAAAATAGATGTGAAAACAATTAATATGCAAAAAAAAAAAATGAATATGTATAGAGTTATTAGTATTAGAATAATACTGTATGACACTCTGTATAATCTACGTCATTAGCAGGGGAAGGGGTGCCTTTCAAAATGCATCTAAGTGACACACTGATGACAATCTTATAATTATAAATCAAGGTAATTCAGGTACAATCTTAGGTATTTAGTTATTCACATTGATAAAGATCAATGTGTAAAATAAAATAATATTATTAATTGTTTTTAATACCTATTCAATTAATTTACTTACGCATTTACATAGCACATCGCATATCTACAAATTTACAATTGTGTTTTTAATTAACCTACTTCTAAAATTATTAAATGATATAAATGCACGTAATTTTTTTAAGATTTAATTTTAACACAATCATTGAAAAGATTTAAACTCCAATTTATGTTATTATGTATTATATTAAATCTATATTATTATATTTATTAGCCATTGTTATATTATAAAATAAATATTCGTTATTATATGGCAGTGCCAAATGGTCGACCGCGATCGATCAGTAGATCGCAGATGATTTAAATGTCGATCTCCACTTTGTTAGAATTTATTTTTATGTAATTTGTAGGTAAATAATAATAATTGCTGATCTTTTTTATATTAATATATTATCTTTATTTTGGTGTAAATTTATCAAATAATACTTATAATTCAACAGAGTTTATTCTGGCGATTGTATTTACAGTAATATTACCTATATTAATGTTAATACTAGTCCGATGAAAAACATTATATAACTATAAATTTTAGTTTTATTATTTTGTATATGCATGTTTATTATTAATACCTATTAGATAATTTATAATCATACATTTTTGTTAGGAAGTCGATCCTCAAAAGAAAAATACATTTTTAGTAGATCTTTACCAAAAAAAAGTTTGGCCACCCCTGTTATACGGCATACGCTATGGTAAAAATATAATATAATAATAATTAATTATAAGTACCTATTACTCACCTGAATTTTTTTGTTGGTACCTAATATTACAAAGATAGTTCTAGATAAAAATAAATAAAAGTAGGTACAAAGTTAAAATATATTAAATATTAAATCATAAATATAGGTATAAGTAAAAATGTGTATAAAACATGCATTTAAATGTATTTTTAATCTTATAAAATTGTACGTGAATATAATTATATATTATTTACACCTACGTCAAAAAACCGTGTTGAAAAATATATAAATTTGATTGGCTTTTTAATGTTTTTATACATACAATGCAAAATATAACTAATATTTGTCCTTAGAATTTAATACTCTGTGAAAATCGATCAATTCATTGAATAAATAAACGATAAAACTAGAATTAATTACCTATTAATAATGGCAGCTTAACAAATTATGTTGTATTGTTTATATTTTGAACAAGTTTTATTATTTACAATATGCATCAAGCTTGAATGTACGTTGTTTAAGATTTTATGTTTTTTTTTATTTTCGTATTATTTGTTTCTAAAGACTAAAATTATCTGTTTGTTTATAGCTAGCAATCTATAACAACTTTTCTATCAGAACTATTTCTCCTTCTTATCATCAACTTTAAGGGTGGTCATTTTCTTTATAGTTATTTTAATATGTAGTTGAGAAAATCCAGGAAAAACGTTAAAAAAATTAAACAATTTATGCAATAATGTTTTCTGTTATTCGATCTACTGATAGCCATTTGAAAATATCGAGTTTTTTTTAGTTTTATGTGGATAAAATTGTTTAAGTCCAGTAAAAATACTAATAAATACAACACAAGGTGGGCCATAAGTAGTACGTGTTAATAAATATTGTTTTAAACTATTATTATTATTATTTTTTTTTTTTTAAAAAACCTTCAAGTTTGTATGAAAACTGTAAAAACCGCGGCATTTAAAAATAATGTTTAGCTGAAATTTGCTCAGAATCGTATTTTTTATTTATCGTTGCTTACAAATTTAAATTAAATTACTCTATAATATATCTCAACTTCCCAACTTGTGTTTTGCTTTTTTTTTGAGTTGTAAAAAATGAAACTGTAGTGCGGT
Organism: Cinara cedri; assembly: GCA_902439185.1. Lineage (NCBI taxonomy): Eukaryota > Metazoa > Arthropoda > Insecta > Hemiptera > Aphididae > Cinara > Cinara cedri. The sequence goes on along the minus strand of CABPRJ010000535.1, from coordinate 104,481 downwards.
ATTCCTAAGCCGTTTAATAATAGTATCGATTAAACATTATGTCCCTTATTGCATTATTATTATGTCAGTTTGTATATACCAGCACGGTGACAACCTAAAATAAAAACGAGTGATCTATTATCCTATATATAATTTATGTTTTTGGAGCAATATTATAAATTGCAATTGTACACGGAATCTTTGAGTTTACTATTATTTTAAAAAAAATAAAATAAAACAGCCCTAAGGCGCATGTAAGTAACTAATATAGTGTTGGTATGTTTCATATTGTAGACGAACAAGAGAGAGTGCAGAAGAAGACTTTTGTTAACTGGATAAACTCGTATTTGTGTCAAGTAACGTATTTTTACTAAATATCGTAAATATTATTAGGTATATTACCTAGTTTATCATATTGTGTTTATTGTGTTATCGTAGAGAATACCGCCACTAAAAATAGAAGACTTGATTGAAGATCTTAAAGATGGTACTAGGCTTCTTGCATTACTGGAAGTTTTATCAGGAGAAAATTTGGTAACTAATTATAGTTTATAATTGTAATGTATCTTTTAAAATACCTGTGCCTAATTTAAAGATTCATATGATACATACCTATTATATTTTAAGGCTATTGAACGCGGTCGTAACATGAGGAGACCTCATTTTTTGAGTAATGTTAATACTGCAATACAATTTTTACAAAGCAAACGGGTAAGTTATAATTTTATGATTGGGTACTAAACTATTTTAATATGTACGAAATATGATGTTTATTTATGTATTCTATATTTTTAATTTAGATCAAATTAGTAAATATAAATTCTGCCGATATCGTGGATGGACGACCTCCTATTGTTTTAGGGCTCATCTGGACTATAATTTTATATTTTCAAGTAAGTATCTAACTAAAAAAATGTTATTTAAACATTATTTATTTTAAATTTAAAGTACCTAATATATTATTAAACAATTTAACTCTAAGCTTCGTAAAACTGGAATTACTGTTACTAATGATGTGAGTATAAATGCACTTTTTGAACTCTATTACGATTATTTAAGAACAACTCTATAATGAATAATGTAATAATAATGGTACATACTTATATATTATATGATTAATTGTACCTAATTAAACTTTTCTGTTATTATTCAACAGATTGAAGAGAATACAAAAGGACTCTCATCATTAAACTACTCTTTTAGTGGAAGTACTAGTAGCTTAGAAAGCATTCGATCGCCTACAATGGAAATTAACCGCAAAGCTGATGGGGCTAAAAAAACTTTGTTGAAATGGGTCGGCAATGTGATACCCAAGTATGCATCTATTGGATAATATTTTATTAAATTATTATATTAAGTTAATAATATTATTTTAACTTAGGGAAAGTAATATAAAAGTTAAAGATTTTGGACCAAGTTGGAGAGATGGTATAGCTTTCCTCACTATCATAGATACTATACAAACTAATTTAGTTGACATAAGAACTTTGAGAAATGAAACTAACCGTACTAGATTAGAAACTGCATTTAACGTTGCTGAAAACAATTTAGGAATCACTCGCTTGTTGGATCCTGAAGTATGTTTTAAATGAAATGGTTATTAATTTGTCTTAAATTAAAATTGTTGTTTTAATTATTTTAAATGTATTTTTAGGATGTTGATGTAGATCGACCAGATGAAAGATCTGTTATGACTTATGTAGCGCAATTTGTTCATAAATATCCTGAAATTCGGAGTGATGGTGGAGAATCAATTGATAAAATACAAAAAGATTATAATCTACTTTTAGCGTGGTTATCAGAAAAAACACAATTTTTATCTTGGCCACAGAATTTATCTCAAGATTTTTCGGTTAAAATAATAAATGTTTATTATAAAACAGTTATTTATTAGGAATTATTTTTAGGAATTTTCAAAAGCTCAAGAAGAAGTCACAGCTATGAGTAGTTTGTACAACAAATTAAAGAAAATACATAATTCTGGTTCATCAATTAATATTTCAGTACAATCATGGAAAGAATTGGAAAGGCTTTGGGCACAATTAGAATCTTTAGTAATATATAATTTACCTATAAATTTAAAAAAACATGAATTTTTAATTTTTAAAAACAAAATTATTATAAAATGTTCTTACAGATGAAAAATTGGCAATGGCAGATTGATCTCTGTTTGCCAGAGCCATTTAAAGTGATTGGAGAATGGATAATTAAAGCCGAGCAGCTCATAACTGATACTAATATTCCATTATTAATGAATGAAGACACTGCAGTGATAATCAGCAGAAAATTAGAAGACCACAAGGTAGGGATTCTATATAGATTAAATTCAAAAGAGTATTAATTTTAATAATACTGTTTTACAGTCATTTTTTTCTGATTTACCTGAAGTTAAACAAAAATTTAATGAGCTGTTAATAAAAACAAAAAGCCAAAATAAAGAAGTGATTGATTTATCTAGACGTCTTAATGCTATTGAAATAGATTCACATAAGCGGAGAACTTATTTAAAATTTTTAGAACACAAGGTAAATTTTTTGCATTTATTCAAACTAATTATTAGTAAAATAATATTTTAGAAATACAAAAACCTTAAATTAAAATTCAACGCAAGTATATAACAACTTATATGGACTGAAATGAAACTAAAAGCATGGATCATTAGGGTAGAAATTAAAACATATATTTTTTTTTTAGTGTTGTTTAATTGCATTTTTGAATTTAACTGAAAACAAATTAAAAGCATGGACTGTTAAATATGGCCATCAACAAGATGTTTTGCAGCTTCTCGAGAAATACAATAATTTCGTTGTAGGGAATAATATATTCCAAGAATTTAATAAAGCATTTATAGATATGCAAAATGTTGTACAAGAGTATAAACATGAATGCAATGTAGAGTATAAAGAATCAGTTTCTATTGAAAAATTTATGAAACAAACTGCTGAACAATGGAAAAGTATTGCAATGGAATTAAGATGTGCCCAGAGTATGCTTGAGGAAGTAATTTCATATTGGAGAAGATGGAAGGCATTATCTCAAGATATAAAAATGTGGTTAGCAGATGCTGTTAAAAAAATTAATTTACCACATGAACAACGAATCAATTTTTTCCAGGTATTTATTGCTATAAATAGTATTTAAATTTTTTTTAAAAAAAATGAGCTGATAGCGTTATTATATTTTTAGGATGTTGGTGTATGGAAAGAAAAATATGAATTGCTTAATGATACTGTAAGCTTTTTAATTGCAACTAGTGAAGATTCAATAGGTGCACAATTGAAGCAAGAATTTTTAAATATTACATCTACGTGGGAAACTATATTTGCAGTAAATAAAAAACTATTTAACATACATTTTAGAAAATTTGATGTCACAAAACATTGTATTTATTATATAGAGAGCTAAGGAATACATGCACTCTGGTGATATGATTAGAAATCGTAAAGAATATTTGGAAGGATTAGACGTATTACACAAGTGGAATTTAAGAGCAGAACAAATTATGTCATCAATACACTTAAGTTCTTCTCAAAAAATCAAAGATTACTTATGTGAAATTCAAGTAATATACCATATAATTATTAGTACATTATTTTATTGTTATTATATGTATTTTTTTTTATTTTTTAGAAACTTCAAACACAATTAGATCAAATGGATGATCTATTTAAAGCAATTAGTAAAAAATGTCAAGTATTAATAAAAGATTTAACAAGAGACGAAGTTAACGAAATGATGTTGTGTATTAAAAAAGAAAAAGGTAAGTAAATTGAGATTAAACATTAAATTTATCTAATAAACATAAACTAAAATAGGCTCGTATTTTAATTTCAACTCTTATAAATCTAAATACAACTAAAAATCAATGTACAAATAATTGACTTATGTTAAAACAAAAGTACGTAATGTAACACAATTTTCAATAAATTTGACTAAGTAGGTAGGTATTCAACAAAATTATTAGGTATGTGATAACCAAATATTTTAATATTGTTACATTAAGTACCTACCTATTATAAGTTAGTAGTTACAAGTCATTGACTGTATATTTATTAATATTAGTTGTATATTTTAAATACCTACTTAGGTTTATAACATATTTTATGATTTATAAGTAACACAAATTGTTTTTATAATGGTGATTCCTTCGATTGGCTATACTTTTAAAAACATGTAATAAAGAGTTGATGAAGTAAGTGCCTAAGTATAATACTCCCAAAATAATTCTTAAAATTTTCAATAAATACAAATATGTGAAGGTGGACATATTACTTTACCTATATTTGTACGTTCAGTAATAAATTAATAAACTTGTATTTATATTCATTTGTAAACATTTCATATTTCTTTTTATTTATTTAATACAAACTATAAAATATTACCACATGTCGTTATATTAATAAATAAACAGTTGAACATGTACCTACCGACTATTGTGAAATACATAATTACTATATTACAATATTATTTTAGTATTTACACTACCAATAGAATATTACACTATAGATCCCTACCATCCCTATTTTTAATGACTAAATTTAAAATGATCAATAAATTATATTAATAAAAATGATAGTAAAAAATTTAAAATAAAAATAAAAAAATAATGTTTTCTACAAAATTCAAAATAGATAGTAATTTTATAAATAATTTGATGTAACAAATATTTACTAATGATGAGTTCATTTTCAACAATTTATTAAGTTCCCGATACTTAAAAGATGTTTTAATTGTCATTACTAAATAATATCATCTGATTTACTAATTTGTCCATGAAAAATAATTAAAATAAAAAGACTTACTTCGCAAGATGGATGGGCCACTCTTTAACGTAAAATGTATGGCAGAAAAGTTTTTCACAGATAAGAAAAAAAATTAATAATAATCTTTGTAAAATCAATACATTCCTCACTCCGCTCAAAATCTAAAATTATAGAAAATCAATCATCAATCTTTAATAACCATTTGTAACAGTAAAATTCGAATTCAATAATATAGTAAAAACAAAATTATTAAAATATTGTTCTTGTATGGAAATGATTGAGGTTAAGGTACTTCTTAAGGAAGGGGGGAATCAAGTACAATTATCATTCCATGTCACTTTCTTAATGTTAATTATTAAATTTTTCTTAGTTTCCATATTATTGTCGTCAATAAAATCGATGATTTCTATAGTAGTGTACATTTAAAAATCGTATAAACATCAAATATGAGTCATTTTGTATCAACTAATATTATATCAATCAAAATTGTTTTATTTGAATTCACATCATTTTATGTAATTTTTTTGTTTATTGGTCTTTTATATGTCTTTTACGTGCCCACCTCATGAAATTTTCAAAGGGGTATAATCATTGATTTTCTGATTTTTTGACGAAGTATTAGGAAAATAAGAAAAAATTAAAAATTACCAATAAGGTGACATATATATTCCATAGACTTTGATTTTTTCTCCCTTAAAATGTATCTTAACCTCAATCATTTTCATATGGGAACAATTTGTTTCAACTTTGTAAGCCTTGAAACATATTGTTAGATTTGTGCATACTTTGTATGTCTTACCTATTTAAACAAAATTCAGAATAAACAAAAAAAAAAAAAACAATGTAGGTACATTAAATGGAAAACTTTATCTCGTTACAGGAGTACATATGAATTGTTCTAGAAATTTCAAATAGGGCTCAAAATTAATTTTAAATTTTATAGAAAAAAGTTAGGGAACGTCAAAACAAGAATTCTAGGAAATCTGGTCCTCCTAGACTCCGAGTTTAGACTACGAAAAGTAGATTTTGTGTTATAATTTTTAAATTAAACATAAAATTTGTTGTTAATTGAAACATAGGTGCATTTATGTAAGTGAACAAATAATATGTAAATTAATTAAAATTAATAAATATTGAGTAAATATTTATTGTATGTTAAATATTATATTGTAAGTTAATATAAAAATACCCCCACCACAGAAAAAAATTTAAAAACCGCTACTGCCTATAATATGTATTTTAATAATTATATTTTTTTTAGAATCTCTTGTCAATATCAGGGCAAGCATACCAGTTCAACTAAATGCTCTTCATCATATGCTCGTTCAATATGATGCTCTTGAATCGGGCCAAAAAGAAATAGATAATTGGTTAAATAATTGTGATGAATTTTTGTCTACGTTGAAATTAAGTAAAAATCAAGATGTATTACACAGCGACATTGAATATTTAAAAGTAAGTTTTACGTCAGCGGTAGATTTTTACTTTTGTATTTATTAATTTTTGTTTTAAATGTTAATTTTAGAACATTATTATACGTATGTCGTATTACCAATCTATGTTGTCCAGCAAGAACAAGATATTTCAGAGCATCATCAAATCAATTCAACCACAAAATGATCAAGGGAGTAATACTGAGTTTGTACAAACAATGGCTGATTTGAATGCTAAATTTTCCAGGATAACACATGAATGTCAACAATGGGATATGGTTTGTGAACAATTTTTGTGTATACTATAGTAGGTACTGTAAAATGGGGTCACTCTGGACAAACTATTAAATATTATTTGTCCTTACTGATAAGGGTATTGGATAGAATTTGATAAGATCTTCAGATATCACTTCAAGAAGTTCAAGATATTATAATGGAGTAATGGACTTTTATTGTCCATGTAATTTTAATTATTTATTTCGATAAATTGTCGGTTTTAGAATATACCTAACTAAATTATACTAGTATACATTGACAACCAGTTGAGTATGAGTTTTTATATCATTTTTCATTTATTTGGTTAAATGTTGGGGTGTAATAAAGTATTTTTATTAATAACACTTTTTGTATTAGTGTTATTTAAATAAATATCCATAGGTTGTTAGGAAATTTGAATTTTTTAAATAAATATTACGATTTCGTTAATTTAAAAAAAAATTTTAATCTTGTGCAAAGTTAATCAAATGTATGAAAACATTATTATTTTGTTGAATATGAATAAATGTCTGACGTTACTCGAAAAATGGGGTAACTACAGAAAAAGATAGTTTTAGAAAGTCCAAGCACAATGGAACACAATTTAATAATGGATAGGTACCTAATTATGACATTATTATTTTTTTTTCTATTGAAATTTTATTAAAACAGTTATAATAATAATTAACAATTAGTTAAGAATAATGGTTAAAATTATAAAAAAAAAATAAATACAATATTTTAAATTATAAAACTAGTCTAATTGATGAATGAAATAATTGATAAGACGATAGGAGATAAAATATGTTGTTATTATTGACTTTTTTTTAGAATTTTAGTTCCATTTATTCATAGGTAGTTTTTTTCAGAAATACAATAAAAACTATTTAGAATTAGACCATTGTATGGTACTTTATACAAAGTGTGAAATAAACTGTTTAATAGATACTACATTAGAAAAAAAAAAAAAACATTTATATTTTGTTTAGAAATTACAACAAACTTTGCGATGTTGGCATAATTATATTGAAATAGAAAAAGTTATACTAGATTGGATTGAAACTAGTAAACAAGTATTTTTCGAGGAACATACTAGTTCAAGACAAGCTTTAGAGTCTCAAAAAGTATACATTTATTTTAATGGCTATTAAATTAATTTTAAAATAATATCTAATGCAACAATATTTTTAGGGATATTTTGAGTATTCTAGCAATAATAAATGGGAAACTGAGTTGGATAATGTTGAAGGTGAACTACTTAAGTGTATTGAACCTAGTGAACAAGAAATTATAAGAAATAGATCAAGAGCAATCCGTTTAAAATATCAAGTAATAATTGAATGTTAGATTACAAAATTGATTATAACAAATATTTTATTTATATTATTTACAGGAGTGTTTGAGTATGGTTCCTACATATATAACAAGGGTTGAATTTAAATTAAATGAAATTACATTTAATCAATGTATGAATGAAGCAGAAAAAGAACTTAATGTTGAGCAACAAATGTTTAGTAAAAATGACAATGTTAATTTGATACTCAAGCGGAATATAGTAAACGTTTTTATTTTATCATTATATTTTGGTATTCTATAAAACTTTATGTTATAGGAATATTTTGATAATGGTGTGATATTGAAAGAACTTAGATCGTGTTTAAACAATATGAATATTGCTAATAAAAAAACATCAAATGTATTAGTTGATTCAGTTTTAAATAAATCAATTAATCGATTTGAAAGCATAGAAAAAAGAATCACAGAAATGAGACAAAAATGTAAACAAATACCTAATCAATTTCAAGATTATAAATCTAAGTTTAATGATTTAGAAAATTGGATGAATGCAGTTGATGTAAGCGTTGAAAGACTATTAAAAGGGCTTTTAAATGATGAAGAATTTGAAAAAGAAAAATCTACATTTCAAGTAAATATTTTATTTAATAAATATAATATTGCTTTTTGAATTAATTTTGTGATAATTTATCGTCACAAGGAAATTTGCCGAGATGTCGATAGTAAACGTGATGACATGAAGTGGATGGTTCAGGTATTAGACAGTTTACTACCATATGTATCTGAAGAACAACAACATATAGATCAAAAAAAATTGGAAGATCTAATAGGCCGATATAAACATTTAATTCCAACTATAGATATGACAATAACAAAAACTGAAATGTACACTAAATGCGTTACCTACAAAAAAGAAGTAACAGAGGTTAGATAGTATGATTATGTATTTACGTATTTTTTTTTTTAACTATATCTTTTAACCATATAACTACAATTTTTTATATTTGCTACTTTTTATTAGATTGGCAAAATTCTAGAAAAGACAAAAGAAGAGCAATCATTAAAGAAAGGAGATTCGTGGGATGATTTAACTGAACTTATTATTAATCAAGAAAAAGTAATTGAAGGACTTGAAAAACAACGAATGATTGTAATGTCAACATTACAACGAGGCAAGCAATTAGCTAAAGATTCCTCTGCTGTACCAATCTTTATTCCACAACTTGTTTCAAAGTTGGAAACAGATTGGAGTTTTGTATATAATGAGTCTATTGACAAGTTCAATAAATTGAAAAATGCCCAAAAATTATTGCTGGAATATACAAAAACCAAAAATGAATTAATGGCAATAATTAGAAAAGCTGAAGATGAATTAAAAACAGTATCTGATGATAATAAACATAATTCTCAAGAAATTTCAATGCAATTAAGAAGTAAACAAGAGTTAAGTATTGCGTTGCGTGAAGCAGCTGAAAATATGTTGAACAAATTAAGAGATATATCACACAATTTGCATATTCCTGAAAAAGAATTTTCTATTGAAAACGAAGTAAGAATATAGTACTATGAACTTAATATTAATATACCATTAATTAATCTAAACTTATATAGTATCTAATTTTAATTTTATACATATTTGTTTATGTTTATTTAGATTAATATTATAGAAAATAAATTAGTAAATACAATTCAAACGGTAGAAAAAGAAACACAGAGATTAGAGAAGCTTTCAATGAAGTTATCTGAATTAGATTCAGGATTAAGTAAAATTCATGTTTGGTCTGTTGAATCTGCTCCTGCTGTCATAGAAAGAATTCAACAAGATCAAACAAATCCTGAAATTAAAGCTCGAGGAATTGAAGAAGTCCAGGATGAACTACAAAAAAGACGTAATAGTTTGGAACGTTTAACACAAGATTTGCAAAGTTTTGAAAAAGGTAAATATTTTTAATATCTTAGTACTACAAAAATGAATATTTTAGATTTGGAGCATAGCAAGTGATTTATTGGTTTTACTATGACATGTTTTTTTTCTGTCTGTAAACAACTTTTCGAAAAGAAATCTTGTTCTGATGTACAGAGTGTAACATTTTCTGAAAGAAAATTTTATTTTGTTGAAATATGAGGACATTTTTTGATTTTTCAAGGAATTTCCATAATTATAATAAGAAAATTATAGGTAACACGAAAAATATTTACAGTGCGCTGTAGAATTACTGATTTCATTGATTTTAATTTTTACACTTTATGTTTTTTACCAAAAATATTGCCTCAATATAACAATAAGAAGAGACCTTTTTGGTTTCATTTTTAATCTAGTTTGTGAGAATATTGATTTTTAATTTCCCAGTAGTTTTTTAAAACATTAAGGAAAACCTAATTAACACAGATATAACAGGAAAATTTACAAAAATAACAATTTTTTTTTGTTTTTTTGTTTTAATCCAGTTAAAATTCTTCATAGATACTTGCAATTCTTACTGAAAACTTATATTTCTTTTTCTAGAGGTGGTATAATTTTAAAAACATTTGAACTATTTTTGAACCTAATTTTTATCTTGTAAGTTCTCTGTGAATAAAATTGTTAGACTAAATAGAAATGTTTGAAAATTTAACAGGAGGTTAATAATAAGTTGTATTTAGTGGTCAAAAAATAATTTTTGTGTAATGTAATTTTTTGTTATATGAATTTTAAAATCAAATTTTGTTGAAAATCTTAATTAATTATTCAAAACATGTAACAATCAAATTTTGTTTCCAATGATTTATCGTTGGTTACAGGGGTATAAATTAAATAACTCTAAGTATTCCACCTTCTCAACTACCCACCTACAACAGTGGCCACACCAGTCTCCAGTATTAACCCTTTTTTTTTTATAATTATATATGTATAATGTATATATTTAAAAATATTAAAAATTATAAACTATCCAGTTGTCATTTATATTATGTATGTGAACATAATTACTTTTAAGTTAATAGAGTAGGTAATTTTTAGATACACAGTAAGTTATGTATGAGAAAAAGTAGTGGATGTCATTTTAATATAAAAATTGGTGCCTTATAATAATAAGGCAAAAAAAATTTAAATAAATATATTTCTAAATGAACTTAGTCCTGTATTTTGGATATTTTTTTGAAAAAAATAATGTACCTAACTTCTAGTATGTAGCAATGTTTATAATGTATTATTTTTTTTTTTTAGAAAGTGATACTAATGAAACACAAAAACTACGACAAGATTTGGATGAAGTAAGAATGTCTATTTTAAATTTGGAATGCAATACTAATCGAAAGAATGAAGAAATTACAATTGATCTTAACGAATGGCATGTTCATAAAGCAAAATTAGAAGAAATTAGACCCTGGTTAGAAAATGTTGAAAGAAAAATCAATGCTGATCATGTTAAACCTATAACATTGGGATTAGCAAATGACTGGTTAAAAACATTGCAAGTAAGTTGTGTTTAATAAAATTAAAATAACATTTAAAATTGGGGTTTATTATATTTTATATATGTTCAAATTAGTTGATTAATTCAGAGTGTCAAGAAAAAATTGAAAATCTTAAAACAATATCTTCTGACAATAAAACTGCAGTTATTCTTAATGAAGTAGATGCAATTCAATCTCGCTGCATATCTGTACAATCATGTGCAGTACAACAAGCAACGCGTTTACAAAGACTGATATTGAACTGGAAAGAGTTAAATGAAAAAACACAAAAAGTAGAAGAAAAACTAAATCACCCATTATTATCCGAATTGAAGGAATTAATAATAAATCAATCACTTTCAGAAGATGAGCTTGAGAAAAAACTATTGGAATATAAAGTAAACTATTTTACTTTTATTTTTATTAAAATGTTTATTTTTAACTGCTTTAACATTATTATATACAGAAATTATGTTTTAATTATTATTATTTCTTATCAAATTATCATTTATTTTCTTTTTCAGGTCTAATTAGTATTCTCATAATTTTTTGTTTTAGGTATCATACCAAGAACTTAATGAATGTCAGAGTGAAATTTCAAGTCTTTCACAAAGTTTAAATGGAATAAATCAACATTTTTCAGTTGAAACTATAAGTGATATTAAGGAAAAATTAATTAATTTGAAGGCAAAAAATAATGAATATTTGAAGCAAATGCACAATCAAATGCAAACTATTTCTAATATTATTTCAGAAAAGTAAATTAATTATATTGAAATTAACACTAATATTATGTTTTAATATATAAGATTTCTTAAATAATATTATTTAATCATGTTTATTGCAACATAATAATATACAAAACATGTATTAGCTAGAATAGATTGGTATTGAACTTTTAATGTGTATTTTAGAAAAGAGCATGAAATCAAAATAAATACATTTTGTGAATGGTTAAATGAATTTGATTCAAAGGTAAATAAATGCAATATTGTTAGTAGTAGTTCTATTGAAGAAATACTAAAAAAACTGCATTCATTTACTGATGAACACATGGAAAAACAACCACTATTTACTGAAATCAAAGAAGATTTCAAACACTTCTTTGATAATTCTGCAATACAGAAATCAATAATGCAATTCCAAGTGAGGATTTTGATTATATTTAATATTTTTATAAATATTTATTTAGAGGGAGGGTGGAGGCGATTTTTAAAATTCATATTACAAGATATGCATTTATAATGAGTCATACTAAGAATATAGGGTTAACCATCTTCATCACCCTTCTCCTCTTGATCTCTTACTGTATGAATTATGTGTATAACTACTTATTTATTTTCAGGAACTTCAAGATGTATTGCAAAAAAAGAAAATAGTACTTGAAAAAACTAATGAATTTTTTATATGGACTGAAACATTGCTTGGAAAATTAAGTCATATTGAATTTCAGTTTGATACTAATCAAGTTAAAATAAATTTAACAAATGAAATCAATAAATGTTCAGAGGAAGTTGAACTATGGAAACAAAACATAAACTCAATTGAACATTTATTACAGGAAAGTAAAACTGTTATTCCTGGATTGTCAATTGCAGAACAATTTAAACAATTAGAATTAAAATTGAAACAAATTCAGTAAGTGAATTATATAAAATTTAAAAATTTTGTATATAATTTGCATATAGATACAGACATACATATATATATACATATATTATATTACGGTGGTCCTCATTTATTTATTTTTTTAATGGCCAGCCCAATATTTGTTCAAAACTATAAAAAAAAAAAATGAATTATGTAAAGTTTTGTAATAACTGGCCAACCAGGTGTGCCTCAAAGGGATATAAGTTCTGAAAAATTTATTTGATTTGGTTTTTTGCAAATACAGTCAAAAACATTTATAATTAAAGAAAAATAAATTTACTATAGTAGTTATTGTGGTGCTGGTTTCATCAAATGTCATCACCTACAAAATAAAAAAACTATCTAAATAACTAAAATCAACTATTACATACTAAAATCATTTTTTTCAGTTTTTATGTGAATGGGTTGAGTAGGTAATAAAAACACATAATCATTAATCATAATCATTACAAAATTTGATACAATTTATTTTTCATAGTAATGAACACATTATTCCTGGGGTAGCTTGATTGAATTAACAAAAAAAAAATAAAAGTATACAAATTAGGACAACCCTAATATATACACATAGAAATATTGAATAATTCATAAGACTTATCTATATATATAAAATAATAAATTAACTGACTGATCTAAAAAGGCAGATCTAAAACTAAAATTTGGCATGAAGATAACTATTATGTTGTAGACATCTGCTAAGAAAGAATTTTTGAAAATTCAATCACTGAGGAAGTAAAATAAGGATTTTTAGGTACCCATCTTTCATATGAATAAATAATTGTTTATTTATGTATTTTTGTTTGTCTATGGATTACCTTGGTGATACAGATGAAATAACAAAAAAATTAGCCCAAGAACACTAGGTGGAACTGAAATGTTCTTAGTATTTTTGGAACATTAATCTGTAACTTATTAAAATAATAATAATAATAATAATTTATTCAATTCAAATAATGATTAAATACAATTTAAAATTAAAATTGTATATAATATGAGCTGATTACCTTTCTCTTAAAGGAAGTTGTGGCAAAAGGAAAGGGGGTTATTCAATCCTATTAAATCATATTGTTATTAATTATAGATAAAAAAAAAGAGAAAATTCAGAAATTTAATAGCCTATCAACTTATTAGATTTTTTTTCAAAATGTGTGTTTTTGTGTGTACATTAGGAATGTAAAAAAAAGGTCCATTGAACTTCGTTTGGAAGTTATCTATAGGAGAAAACTTCACAAAGTTAGTGGTTTTCCGTTTTACGTATTTCTTAATCAGAATTTAACATTTTCAAATATGTTTTTAATGCTCAATCCATTGGTATAATCAAAATGTACCTATCACAGTTACTTTTGAAGTTATTGTATATAAACTTTGAAAAATAGCATTTTCAAAATTAATCGTGGTTTTGCACAACAAATTGAGGGTTATTTTCAATTAAAAAAGAAAAATGAGATAGAGTGACCCCGCCAGATCTCTAAGTGCACCCAAAATGCTATTTTTCAAGGTTTATGTACAATAACTTCAAAAGTAATTGTGATAGATAAGTTTTGATTATACCAATGGATTTAAGCATTAAAAACATATATTTGAAAAAAAAAATTTGAAAATGTTAAATTCTAACTAAAAAATACGCAAAACGGAAAACCCGAACTTCATGAAGTTTTCCCCTATAACTTCCAAACCAAATTCCGACCTTTTTTATATTCTTAGTGTACACTCAAAAACAAACATTTTGAAAAAAAAATCTAAAAAATCGATATTAGGTTGCTAAACTAGAATCGTTCCTTAACTAAACAGTAGTGTTTAACTTTGAAACTCTGAGGCGACCTCCCCTTCTTCCTTTAGAAATAATACTTGTTTTATAAATAATTGATAATAATACTAAAAATAATAATATATTGTCTTGACTAAATTGTATATCAGAATGTACTTATTAATTGGATTGCAGAGAAATACTCGAAAAATTGAATACGCGGAAAATGTCAAATAGCTCTAAGGTATTCATTTCGCTGTATAGTTTTAACACAACTTGTAGGTGATTTTTGGGACTGTTCTATTATCTGATGTTTTACTCTATAGATTTTTGTGATTTTTAAACGCGAGTGTTCGGTTTGTAGATGAGAAGTCTAATGAGATAAGTTTAAAAAATTAATTAGTTAAAAACCTACCTAGTTATATTAGTTATTAATACGATGACAAAACTGTACCTACCTACTTTACACATTTGCTAACCGTCATAAAAGTCATCAAAAAAATCATCGTTATCATTTTTATCTGGGAAATGATAAAACCCACTTCATCATCGGCTATTGTTTATTGATTTACTTATTGGTTTCCCTGCTGATATGGAGCATAATTTGGTTGTCATCTATTACTCTATGTTGTTACCACGATGTATAGAAGATAAAAGAGTACCTAATATCTATTATCTTCTCTTGTCACGACTCATGAGTCACAGGTAACTTTCAAAAAAACTTATTATTATTACTATTATTTAAAAATAGCAAAGCATTAATTATTAAAGAGTTAGCATATAATACTATAATCTATATAATATATTACCTATATAAAAATGAATCGATATTTGTTGGTGATACCTTAATTTGAAAACGGAGAGACCGATTTGGCTGAATTTTTTTGTTCTGTTCGTAATAATTTGTCAGGACAATATTTTTATGAAAGATAGTTTTTGGAAAATCTGCCGGAAAAGTCGTAAATTTAAATTTATATCACCAAGGTAACCCGTAAATCAATTAAAACAATTTGATAATTGACGTTCAACTCTGATGTCACATGTTTCCATAACAGCATATTGATGATAAATAAAATTGAAGGTTTGTATGAAATATTGGTTGCATTTCAATTTGAACTTTACTCTGTTAGGGCAGAAGGTTTTTTTAACTTACTAAAGTTCCTACAGCCCTTCAAATGAAGTCGGGGGATAATATTTTTTTTGTATTCATGGTGTAAGTTTTAAGGATGTGCCTTTTGTTTTTAAATTTTTAACCTCCTCAGCCATTTTTATGCCTAGATGTCATGTTTTCACAGGAAATAGTCTTATAAATTATTCTTATTTTTATCTATTAGGTATTAGGTATTAAATGTATTTTTTTTAAATATTTTAGAGAAAAATTCAAAGCAAAAGAAGAAAATGAACAAAAGGTAAAGAATTGCCAAATAACTGTTAGTGCTATAAATAATGGTATAATTAAACAAATTAAAACACTAGAGAATACAATAAATGATCAAATATCAACTGTTAAGTCATGGAATGACATTAATATTGTAATACCAAAATTAAAAGAATTAACAGATACAAGTGAATTAATGGAACAAGTAAAGGCTCTTGAAAAAGAAGGAGAATTGTTAATCCAGTTAGATAAGAGCAATTCTATATTTGTACAAAATATTTTATTGGAAATAAATACAGAATTGTCTAATTTGAATACTACATATGAACGATCAATTGCAAATTTAACAGAAATAAATGATAACTGGTTAAAAATAATTGATGTTAAAAATAAAATAAATTCAACTAAAGAAGAATCTAAAATTATTTTGGGATTAATTGAATCACCTAATGATTTAACAGAAGCCCAAGTAATTGAAGAAAAATATAATAAAGTATTAAAACAAAATACTTTAATATTGGGTTCATTGCCAGTAATGGAAGAAGCTGTAAAGAAATTGGTGATATTAGCTAAAGATTATCCACAATTAAATATAAAAAAATTAGATCAAAACTTTCAAAATGATTTAGAGAGTTGGGAAAAATATCATGCTAAAATTAAAGAAAATGCTGAAATTGCACATTCTCAGCAAGTTATTTGGAAACAAGTAAATCAGACTAAAGATAATATTTTGCAGTGGTTATCAGATGTAAATATTGAACTTTTAGATTGTACCTCCAATTTTGATGACATTGAAAACATTAAAAATAAACTTGTTAAATATTCAGAAGAAAAACAATTCAATTTAGAATTAAAAGATAATATTGTTGAAAAAATTAAAAAGCTAAAAAGCTTAAATGGAAATAAACCGATCATAACATTAGATTCATTATGTGAATTATTGGATGACCAATTTACTGGTGTTGAATGTATTGCTAATAATTTAACCGGACTTCTTAATGATTTTTCACAACAAGAAGAAAAAATAAGAACTGAAATAAAAAAGCGTAGTATTGAAATTAATCAAATACGAGAAAATGTAATTAAGTGTGACAACTTAAATAATGAATTAGATGCATTATTGGTTAATTTAAAATCTTGTCAAAAATGCAAAAATGAACTAATCAAAATGAATCTAAATATAGATTCCGTTAATCACTCAGTATTAGAAATGACTGATACATTTCCTATAATTTCAGAATCAACTTTAATTAAGGAACTAAAAAGTCTTAAAAAAAGATATGAAAGTGTTGTACAACAAGTTGACAAAGTAGAAACAACTTTAATGACATATTTAAAAAAACATTTAGAAGATGATATAAATAATCTTCTACATTCAATTAAAAGTGCTGATGAAAAATTAACATGGTGTAAACCAGAAGATGAAATTGAAAAAGAACAGATTGAAATCAAACTTCGGTCTGTTGAAGACATTAAAGGAAATTTAAAAGCAGTTAAGGAACATAAATCTAGAATAGATTATGTTTTAGAATATTTAAATCAATATTCTTCAACAGATTTAAATTTAGAAGAAGTTAGTAGTAACAACGAATTATTAAGTACGAAACTTGAAAATACTGAAAAACAAATAAACAAGATAAGAATAGTACTTGAAAAAATTATTAGCTTATGGGTTAAATATCAAAAATATCTAGACAATATTATCTCATTAATAAATAATGTAGAAAACGATATAAAAAAATCCGTAGAAATTCCTATTAATATGAGTTCTATTGATATTATGGAAGAAAATATTAATGCAATTCAAACAAAAGTCAATGATTGTGAACAATTATTGAATGAACTAGTATCTTGTGTTGAAAATATAAAATGTGTTCATAGTAAATCAACATTAGATAAGCAGGTATTAAAAATTAAGCGTAAATTAGAATCCTATCAAAATAGTGTTGATAAATGTTTAGAAACAATTAGACGTTTAAAATTAATGAAAACAGAATTCAACCTTTCCTATGAAAAAGCTATTAACAACATCAAAGTATTAAACAATCAACTAAAATCTATTGAAACTGCTCAACCTGTAGGCAAAAAATCTATTGAAAATGCTCAATCAGATTTAATAACTATGAAAGATCTTAATAAACAACTTGAAGAAAGTCAACAATTAATTAATGACACAGTATCAAAAGGTGAATGTATGTATCCTGATATAACTATGGAAAATCGAGATGAAATACGATCAAAATTGAAACAATTAAGATCAGCTTGTGAAAATGTAAATGACGAGTGTGGTAATATAACAAAAATAATTGAAAATATTTTAGTACAAAAATCATCATTTGAAGAAAGTCATAATCAAATTCAAAATTGGCTCCGTGAAACAGAAGACAAATTGATTGATTGTAAAAAAATAAAAAAGAAAAATATTATGGATAAAAGAATAAATTGTAATAATTTAAAGTCATTAAAACAAGATTTGATTGCTTATGAAGATGTTATTCATCAATTCAAAGAGAAAGTAACTCAATTAAATGAACCAGATACTGATTTAAAACTAAAAGATACTCAGAAAAAATATGAAACTATTTTATTAGAAGTAAATAAATATTTAAATTTAAATGAATCTCATTTAAAAAACCATGAATTATATATAGAAAATATTGAAATTTTTAAAAATTACTACAAATTATTACAAGATGAATACTCAGTTGCAATAAATAATAATTCTGAAACGGACCTGGATGTGTTCAAAAATATAATTAGTCATAAATCTGAAGGTGAATTAATATTAGAAAAATGTAGAAACTTTGGAAATAAAGTGATGAAGGAAACTGATAAAAATGGTAAGACTAATATACAAAATGAACTTGAAGAACTTAAAACCAATTGGGAAAGTTTGGTTTTAAACTGTGAGAATACTTTAAAAATGTTAAATCAAAAACAAAACCAATATGACAAAGTATTAACTAAAATTGATACTCTGGATAAACATCTAAAATCAATTGAAACGCAAATTAAGGACAGAAGCTTAAAAAATTCATTAGCAAGCAAACAACAATATTTAGAAAAATTAAAACTATTTGATGAGGATATCAACAAAATTTACAATGCAATTTTAGAAATACAATCTGATACTCTTGAAGTTTCACCAGATGTTAATAGTGCTATATCTAATCTTATGAAAACTTATCAAAATATTAAAACTAAAACAAAGGTAATTTAATACTACCTACTTAAATTATATTGAAGAATGAATTTAACCAAATAATTAATTTGATTTAAATTTATTTTAGGAATCCATTTTAAGATATGATAACTTTGTTAGAGAACATCAAAATTTTGATTTAAGCTATAAAGAGTTTATTGATTTAGTTAAATGTCTGTCAGAAGAACTAAAACAACATAGTGAAATTGTTGGTGATTTAGGGCTTTTACAAGTATATATAATAACTATATAATTACTAATTTTCTTTCTGAAATTATTTAATTTAATTATTTATATATAAAGGCAAGACAAAAGAAACTATTGGCAATATCTGACTCAAAATGTCAACAAAGTGTACAATATGAGTCTCTTGCAAATATGGCAGAAAAACTATACGTCCAAACTTCTCCAGATGGAAGAGAAATCATACGACAACAAATGAAGTATGTATAAATTAATTTTATATATAAATGGTCTATGATATTAATTTATTTAAATTTAAGGGATTTGAGAATTTCATGGGAGTTAGTTTCTGAAAGTTTACAATCAAGTCTTGAAAAACTAGAAAATTGCTTATTGCAGTTTGCAGAGTTTTCACTATCACAAGAACAATTAACTAAGTGGCTCAAAAATATTGAGCAAGCTATGCAACAACACACTGAAACAAAAGCCACTTTACAAGAGAAAAAAGCTCAACTTCAGGTACTTGCATTGTAAAATCTGCCTAAAAAGATTATTTTATAGTATATTATTATTTTTAATCATATTTATTTGGAAATTAGAACCACGTTGTAATAAATCAAGAAATATTGTCTCATCAAACACTTGTACAATCAGTATGCGATAAGGCTCAAGAACTTGTAAATCAAACTAGGGATAATACTTTAAATACATATTTAGAATCAATTAAATACCTATATGAAAAAATTGTTACGAAATCTAAGGTGATTTTTTATTATAAATTACAGATATTTAGTAAATTCAAATTAAATAATTTTGTGATTAACTAGGAGCTAATGGACTCATTAGAGCTTTCAGTTCAAAATCATTCAGAATTTAATCTTGTTTGTCAAAAACTTAGGCTGATGATAAAAGAACAACGTGATAAAATAAGAGATAGTGACAACATTGCTGTTGAAAAAGACATAATTGTCAAAAAAATTAATATTTTTAAAGTAAATATATACTGGAATATAAATAATTTGTGTTCATAATTTGAATATTATAATCCTGTTGTAGGAAATGAAAACATCAAATATAACAGAAAATGATTTACAAAATCATCTTGAACAAATATTTCAGTTAGTAAGCAAATCAACTACAAAAAAAGGAATTAATGTTATGAAAAAAGAAATATCAAAAATAGATAGTGATAAGTCACAATTAATAGTACAACTTGGTAAATAATATTAAAATTTACTTTTTATAATCACCCACACATAATAGCTAAAAACAATTTTTTCACTTATAGTTAGTGAATCTTTTAAAAGATTTAATCTCAAAAGGCCTGTAAAAAAAACTTACTTAATTCTTGTATCCCATTTAAGATTTATTTATTATAAATTTAACTTATTGATATTGAATTAATATATATATTATTAAATGTTTATTAAATCTCTAATTAGATTAGCTTATAATTGTTATTAATGTATAAGATAAGTTTATAATAATAAACTTTGGTTTCAGATACTATTATTGAAAAAATGGAGGATATTTTGGTGCAATGGACTGATTTTGAAAATGAATTTGAGGAAATAACAAGTTGGTTCAGATCAACAGAATTGCTTATTAAAGATCAACAACTACAAGCAACATTTGAAACCAAGGAAAATAAATTCAAACATTTTACGGAAAAACGAAATGAAGTATTACAATATGAACCAAAAATTGAGAAATTTATCGATAATTCTAATAATTTGTTACACACAAGTGGAGTAGAACGTCTAAAACCACTTATACTTCAAGTAGGAAACCGGTAAGAAAAACATAATTAGTTTAAAAAAAAATGTTTGTATTATAAATTTGTTTATTGTAATATCAATAATTATTTATGTGTACCAGGTATCAATTACTTCTAGTTTTAAGTAAAGAAATAGTGGCTAAATGGCAAAACATTTCTGATGACCATAAGAACTTTAATGATAAGTTGGCTGAATTCAAATTATGGTTAGAAATATTAGAAAATAAACCTGATCCAATTTTGAATGATGATAATTTAGATTTAAATAAAAAATTATCACAATTACAAAGTTTGTATAGTAGTTCTGATCAAACATCATCAAAAATTTCATTTTTAACTTCTTTGGGTGAGAGTTTATACCCTGATACATCTGCTACAGGACGAGAAATCATTAGGCAACAACTTACAGAAATTCGTGAAAGGTATCTTAAATATTTTTATATTGTTAATTTAGAAACATTTCTACAAAAAATGTTTATTGTAACTGATTTATTTATTATTAACAGATGGGATACATGGGATGAAAAAATTAAAACTGCTCAAAAATCTCTAGGAGTACAATCCCAACAATGGAATAGTTATCAAGAAACCCTTTTACAAACTATAAATTGGTTGGAAAGTGTAGAAAAAGCCATTGCCTCTAATCAAACATCTATATGGTCTTCTCTACAAGAAATAAGATCAAAACTTTTAAAGCAAAAAGTAAATATACAAAATAAAATAAAATAAAATGCTACTAATCAATATCAATTATATTATAGGTAAATAATTCATTTTTTTTTTTTTAGGCCACAATGCAAGAAATAAACTCTCATAGTCGGATGATTGAAACAATATTGGAGAAAGGAAAAACAATTAAGAAACCTAAAGATGAAAATAATTCAGAAATATCATTGAAGGATAGATATGATTTATTACGTGAAAAAATGAATAATTCTATTTCACAATTAGAGAATTACTTAGAAACCTATCAGCAATATCAAGACTTACTTAAATCATATCAAGATACTCAAAAACAGCTTTGGGATCAACTTTCAATATATACAGGTTTATAAATCATAATGTTATTATCATTCTAGAACTTTAATAATAATGTAAAAATTAAAATTATTTTAGATTATTCAGGAAATAAACAAATTTTAGAAATGCGATTGAATAAAGTTAATGTTATACAAACTACTTTTGATAACAATAAAACAACTTTAATGGCAATGGAACATTTTATTGAAAACTTAAAGGATACAATTCCACAAAAAGCAATTGATATGATGTCGAGGGATCATACAAATTTACAGTAAAAATTTTAAAAAAAGAAGCTAGTTGAAGATATAATTAGATACACCTAATTTCATTATAGATTTGAACAAGAAAAGTTCCAGTCATTGTTAAATGATTTATTAGATGGTTTACAAAGTAGAATAGTTCAATGGGTAGAGTTTGAAAATTTAATTCATCAGTTAGCTTCATGGCATAATGATACAGAAAAAAAGTTACAAAACTATTCAGAGAAGGGTACACTTGAAGAAAAAACACAACAATATAATAAATTTCAGGTATAAATTTTATATTTAATTCACACAAAAGAGAAATACTAGGTTTTATCTACACTCACACTCATCATTAGTGTTATCTTAATATAAATATATAGATATTATGTTTTTATATGATTTATTATTATTACTTATAATAATATATAATTAACAGTGGGTGTAACATATGGTGGATATTGGTGTTAAAACATCCCAAATATCAGAAAAATAAACAACTAATAATAAAAATTCCATTGATTTAAAATGTATTTTAAGTTATTAACGTAAGAAATTCTAATGAGATCCTTTATTTTTTCTGAGTCATAGTTTTGTATTGTGTCAGTGTTACAATATGTAATTAAAATAATAACAATGAAATTAAAATACAAATGAATAATTTATTAAATTAATAGGTATAATAATTTTGTAAATTAATATTATTATAGTATTATAAAATTTAGTTTTGAATTTAATTTAGGATTTAGAAAAAGAAATTAAAGGAAAATTGAACGCAGTGAAGGATTTAATTGCATATGGTGATCATCTTCAACAAGTAAGATTTATTCAAAGAAAATGAATATTGCATGCACCGTGTTATTAATTTTTTTAATAAGCCAAGTATAATTTGACACAAAAATATTGTCAAATAAAACAAATTATATAATTTCACTTTAATTTATAAATTGTATATAATTGTTTATAAAAAAATACTTTTAAGATTATTTTAAATTTAAAATATTGATTAATGTTAATTTGTTACTATGTTATAGTCATTATTGGATGACATGAAAAAGAAAGATTTAAATGTTGATAAACTTATTGATCAAGCTAATGAACAAGAGGCAACAGGTGAAGCACGATTATCAACCAGAGTCAAACAGATATCATCTCGTTATCAATCGATGCAAACTACCATTAAAGTAAAAATAAATAATGTTTTAAATTAGTTAAAATTAATTTGTTTTATATTATTTCAGGACATTTTAAATAAATGCCATGAATCGATTAAAATTCATCAAGAATATATAGACAAGTATAATGAATGTTCTATTCAATTTTCAAACATTCAAAGTCAATTTAAAAATGTCAATGAACCTCCATTATCCTCACAAGCTATACATCAATATTTAATTCAGAAAAATGGAAAATTAAATGAATTGTTAGATACAAAACCAAATGTTACATCTTTGTTGAATAATTGTATTGAATTAGGAGAAAAATTATATTTGAGTACATCTATATCTGGAAGAGATGACATTAAACGTCAGTTAGAAGAACTTCAAATCCTATTTGATACTTTATATGATGATCTTTTAAATATTAATAGAGATGTTAAAGATCAATTAACTAAATGGAGTGGATTTGAAGAGCTATATAATGAATTAAATAAATGGTTCAACAGCACTAAACAAATATTAAATAAAGATTTAGTGCTTAAATCTACTTTAGATGAAAAAAAAATGCAATTACAAATCTATAGAGACATGCTACAAGCTACATTAAAAAGGAAACAAGATATTGTGAAATTACATGATCTTACTGACAGAATGCAAATGCGAGAAAATAATGATATTCTTATATCTTCTATGAATAAACAACATGATGACATTTTAAAACTAATTCAAGACTTTGTTGATAAATATGAAGCAATTGTAAAAGACCATGAACAATATACTAAGTCTGTAATGGAAATGCAAGAATGGCTTGACGCAACTCATAATACAATAATACTCTGGGGTGATACAAATTTAGAAAAAATTTCTTTATTGAGTAATTTAGATCGAATTAAGGTAAATAAGAATTGAAGTTATTGTCCATTATAAATATTTCATACTTATGATTAATTTTGTGTTTATTATGTATAATCATATTTTTCAGAATTTATTATTAAGCCTTACAGAAGAAGAAAATAGAATTCATAATATACAAAAACTAGCTGAAAAAGTTATACCTGGTACAGTGGAAAATGGACAAGTGAATATTAGGGCACAAATTGACTCATCACAACAAGATTGGGAAGGACTTATTACTACAGTAAAGTAAGAACACAGATATATAAATATGTGTAATGAGTATGCTCTTTCTTATATGTTTTTTAGAATATTTTAGTAATAATAATGTAGTTTTAATTGTACAAAATAAAATTGGAACATTATTTTTTTTAATAAATATAACTATATAGTATATATTATCTTTATTATTCTATGAAAAAAATAAATTATATGTTTAGATCATCAATAGAAGCTTTAGAAAATAAACTTAATAGTTGGAATGAATTTGATACACTTAAGGAATCATGTTTAATATGGTTACGAGAAACTGATTATAAAATACATGCTATTGATTTGAAAAACTCATTACAAGAAAAGAAAACTCAGCTTGAAGAACTTAAGGTTGTTTTAATAATTATATAATTTAAATATACAATTTATATTATTATATTTTAATTATTATTTATAATAAATAACTATATATATATTAATTATAGGATTTACAAGGAGTAATTCGAGCTAAAGAATTTGAGATTGATTCAATTACTGAAAAATCACAAAATCTGTATACAATGTCTATGTCAAGTAAAAATTCTCAGATTACAGAAATTGTTCAAAAATTTCATCAGCTTTCAATGAAAATAAAAGTATTTGTGTTAATTATTATTAATTTTTAAATTATAATTTATTGGTTTTTTTTTTTATAATTTCAAGGAATTGGTTGGGAAATGGCAACAATTTGTTAACAACCACTTAGAATTTGAAAGTAGTCTAAGTGAAGCTATTATTTGGTTGGATACTGTTGACGATAAACTCACAAGTTGTACAGATTTTAAATCCACTAGTAAAGCTGATTTAGAAGAAAAACTCATTGTCATCCAAGTAAATATAAAAAACTAATATTAATATAGTTAAAGTATACATTTAACTACATCTAGAACAATGATTTATTTATTATAATTTTGAAGTATTCAAATAAATTTAAAACATTAGTTTTAATTCTATATAATAGTTATTACAGTTAAAATCTCTATTAATGGACACCTCTCAATAATGAATCCTTCCTAATAGTGAACACTTTTAAATTCCCCTGCATAAATGTATATAATAAGAGTTATAACCTCTTAATAGTGGATGTGGACACTTAGAACTGGTACCAAAATTAAAAATTACCTCTTATAAATGGACACAATACATGTACATACCGAAAATGTTTAAGTAATAAAAATATCATACATATTTATTTTTATAAATTTTGTTTATATTTTATGTTATCTTAAGAGAACGTTATCTTGCATTTACTGTTTCAGTGCAACTACCAAGTAACATACAAAAACAATGCTTATGCGGAATAGGTAAAAACAAGCTTAATTTTGATTTTAGAGTAAAAGTACCTATTATTATGAAATTTATAAAGAATAATATTTTAGAGAGAATGTCATAGATGTTTTTTGAATTGTGAAATATTAAAAAATAAAAAATAATAAAGGTTTTTGTATCTTTTATATCGAGCTTTATATTTTGAATAATACAAAATCCCTATGAAATTCCTTCCAAATATTGTTCTCTATAAATTTAATTATACATACTTTTACTCTAAAATCAAAATTAAACTAGTTTTGCTTATTCTGTGTAATCATTGTTTTTGCATGTTACCTACCCGGTAGTTGAACTGAAATAGTATATGTGAGTATAACGTTCTCTTAATGGTTTTCCTATTCGATAAATGACAAATGGTTTGGTTATGTGTTCGGTCATCAGTTGTGTACTAAAAACATGTACACAAAAAAAGATTACAGATTTTTTTTAATTGTGCATAAACATATATCATTTTTATATCCACTTTTTAATACATGTACCTTCATATATATATATATATTTATTATGTATATAATAAATAATAAATACAAATTAAATTTAATATTAATCATATTATATCAATTAATTAATATATTTCAGTATAATAATAATACATTTTTTATAAATTATAATAAATAATACCAATTTTAATGTACATGTATATGTATAGCTAATTCTCTATAGCGCCTTCCTATAATGAACGTTTTGTAATTTCTCGTAAATATTCACAATATAGACTTTTCATTGTATAACATTAAGTAAGAAAACATAAAAGATTAAAAATGTTTTTTCTCAAAACATTAAATTTCTTATGGATTCTCACTCAAACACAAAATAATATATTTTATTATTGTGAAAATTAATTATAGTAATTTATATTTTATATTTTTTAGGATATTTTGTTGTACAAAGATGATGGTTTTAGTAAAGTGCAAAATTGTATTGAAATAGGCCAGTTAGTTTTAGCGAACACTGCACCTGAAGGACACAAATCAATAAATGAATCACTTATATCTTTACAAGAACATTGGAGTAGTTTGGCAACAAAGATGGTTGAAACCAAGGTAAATACATAATAATATATTATAATTAGTCAAAAAATAACATTTTTGATTCATTAAATTATAGACGAATATTGATGAATCGATTCAACGGTGGTCAGGATTTTTAGAACATGTAAAGCAAGTTGGACAAATAATAGATAAATTTGAAGAAGCATTACCTGAGTTAGAAGAATTACAAGGAACTATGGCTGAAAAAAGGGACCAATTAGAGAAATTAAAAGTACATATAATTTTTATAAATAAATAATATAATTTTTAGTACCATTTAGAGCTAAATATATATTTAATTCCAAATAAGTTAAGAAATTATTGGTAAAGTACTGATGTATTTCAAAATGTATATTTTAATCAATTGATAAAATTCTAATTTTGTTTCTTTTTTCTATATAGAACTCTTAAATTAAATCTATTCAAAATTATTTATACTAAAGTGAACTGTAGATCCTGGTAAAAATGTATCTTTATTTTGGATTTAATGAAAAAATGAGTTCATATAAATTATATATAATTAATTTAATAATGTTATAAATTAATAATAATTGTTATAAAAAAAGTTAAAAAAGCTAAGGGGGGTATGCCACTGTTGTTGGTAGGAAGTTGGGAAGATAGGATACATAAATTTATTTAATTTATATCTATAAGGAACAATAAACTGTTATTAACGATAAACAATACGGAGAGAAGTTTGGTTATACATGTTTTGAAAGGCCATAATATTTACAATTTAATATAAATTACACTCAATTTTTTTTCCCACTAAGTACAACTTAAAATGAGAATCCTGTTAAATCATTAAGTATTTTTGTTTAGTTTAAAAATTTTATCCACATTTGTAGGTTTCTACAAAATAAAAATTAGGTTCAAAACTAGTTCAAATGTTTTTAAAAATGTATAGAACAAAGTTCTGGTAGGTTTAGTTAGAGAAAAGGAAGTGTGATGGGCTGTAGAAGCAATGAAAAAGAAAAACATTAAGTCCAAATAGAGTACCAGTGGAAGTGTGGAAAATGTTAGGGGAGTTCAGCACAATATGCTGGTTAAAAGATTTGTTTTAATTATGTTCTACTAGAAGGAAAAATACTAGATGAATGGAGAGTTTCGTAGTACTTATATTTAATGGGATAAAAAAGTTATAAAAAGTATGAAAATTATAAAGAAATAAAGTTGTTGAATCATAGTATGAAGATTTGTGAAAGTTTATAAAAAAAGTGAATAAAAAGTGAAATTATATATGGCTTATAGATTTAGAGAAGGCATATGGCATTGTACTGACAGTTTTTCTGATAATAGATAAAGTAGTAGGTAGGTACTAGTTTTTACAAAAAAATATTATTATAAATATAGTAAGTTTATGACATTTTTAATTTGCATTTTCTTATATAAAAATTATAAGCATTTGATTGTTTTTTTTAGCATTTGGATGAAAAAGTTCGTTGTGAAAAGTTGGAAATGGATTCTTTGAAATTAAAAGCACACGAGATGCTAAAAACAGGCCATCAAAGCAATGCTGTTGCAGGAACACAAGAAGTATTTGATAAGTTTGACAGAATTTCAGATAAAGTGAAGGTAAATTTATTATATGTAGATAATTATTCAATTTTTTAGTTTTGTGTTTTAATCAATTAAATTTAATTTTAGAAATTACTCAACCAACGTGAACAACAATATAAAGATCATAAAACATATAAGGAAGCATATGAAGAATTATCTAATTTCTTAAACAGATCTCGAGACAAAATACCATCATTAAAAGAACGACCACTTAGTGATAAATTAGCTATTGAAAATGCCATAATGCCATTAGAGGCTCTTTTGAATAAGAGAGCTCAAGGTGAATTACTTTTAGATAATTTAAATACAATTGGAGACATTATAACAGCAAGTACTTCTGAAACTGGAGAGAAAATTATCAAACAAGAAATTTCTATTATAACTGAAGAATTAAAAAAATTATTTGACGGTATATTAAACAATTAGATGTATTATATTATTATTACTTAGGTAGGTACTGATTTTTATTTTTTCCATTTAGATATATTATCTCAAAAAGATAATCTCCATGCTATTCATACACATTGGAGAGAGTATAAAGATGAGTATGAAAAGCTTTCTGATTGGTTGCAACAAATTGATATATCAATGAAAGCTATTAAAAATACCCCATTAGCGACTGTAGTGGAAAAAACAGATCAAGTAGAACAAATTCAGGTGAACTCCTTTATATGTTCCATAAACTATTAATAAAAGGATAACACATATTTTTAAACAATGTTAATATTAAACATTAGCCATTATTTTATAATTACTTTATAACTGTATATTTTAAATAGTATAATATATTTACCTGTGATATAGTTATCAACAATTTAAACACAAAATTGATCAATTGTTGAATTTATATTTGATTAAAAAAAGTTAAATTTTTTTTTATTATTATTATTTGTTTAAAATTTATATTTCATGTTTTTTTAAAAAAATTTCTATTCTAATATACAAGGTGTCTCACGATTTAACAAATGTAATAACTTTTGTTTTATTCAATATTTTTGCAATACATTTTTTTTAAATAACAATTATGTCTCAGCGCTATGGTTTATACATGTAATTTTTTATTTTTAGGGAAAAGAGGAATTAAAATAAAAATTTAAAATTTAATTTAAATTTTTTTAAAAAAATTAAAAATAGTAATTTTGTAAAATAGATTTTTAGACAATTTTTTGTGGTTAAAACTTTTGTTAAAATATGATCTTTTATTTTCTAAAAGTTTTGAAAATTTGAATAATTTTCATTTCAATCATAATAATATTGTTTATCAACATAATTTACCATTATTGATTGATTTAAACTATTTAATAACTATAATATGATAATATTATTGCATGATATTATATCATGGAAAAGAAAATCCTTGTAATATTGTAATATTCACATTTGCAAAAACTTCAAAAAATCGTAGAAAATAAAAGATCATACTTTAACAAAAATGTCAACCACTAAAACAATTCTAAATATCTATTTTACAAAATGTTTATTTTTTATTTTTTATTTTAAGTCTCCCTACCGCTAAAAAAAAAAAATATTCATACATAAACTGTAGTGCTGAGGCATACTAATTATTTAAAAAAAATATATATCAAAAATATTGAATTGAACAAAAATTATTGTATTTGTCAAATTCTTGTGGAACACTTTGTATGTGTAGATTTTGCACTGATAGGAGAAAAACCTTAATTGGTTTTCAGAATTTTGACATTAGTATCAAAGCATCTAATTAATCAGCTTTAAATTTAAACAAAATAAAAATACCTAAATCACTACCTATAGATATTTAATACCTATGATATTTATTTTTTTAGGAAGTGATAAACAATTTAGAAAAAGGTAAATCTAATATTGATAAATTTAATGAAAGTGCAGATCCACTTTTAAAATCACATCTTGAAACTTATGTTAATAATCAGTTAAGACATCTTAACTCTCGATATGAAGTAAGGTTAAATATTTAAAAATATTTTCCAATTGTAACAATACTAATGAAATATTTCAGGTACAAGTAAATTTAGCAAAAGATGTACAAAGAAAAGTAGAAACTAACCTTGAACACCATTTACAATATGCCAATTATTTAGAAAAAGCTAAAACATGGATAAATAATGCAAAAGAAGCAATTAGGTGTGGAAATGAAACAACAGCTAATACTAGTAAAGAAGTTTTACAAGCTCGTCTTGATAAAATTTTGGTAAAAGTCAAATTTATTTTGTATGTATTAAAATATATTATATTTGAATAGTTACTTTTTTTTAGGAATTACTAAAATCACAAGAAGAAGGTCAGCTAATTATTCATTCCACTGTAAATTCTGGTGAAAAAGTTCTTAGGAGTACTAGATCTGATGGAAAAGACTTAATTAACAATCAATTAAAAGAAATTCAAACAGATTGGGATAGGCTTGTAAAAAAAATAGCTACATCTAAAGTTCATATTGAAACAAGTCTTCTACAATGGGCCGATTACAATTCATCATATTCACATCTAGAACAATGGATCTCAGATCGCGAAGCTAAACTGGAAGAAGTTTGTGAACTTAAAGTAAAAAGACATTTATTCATTATAATATTTTTATACATAATAAAAGTATAGTACAATTCTTAAATATGAATAAAATCAGAAGATATTAAATTATATACGTTGCTTTTTTACTATTAACATTAAAAGAAATTATTTTGTTTGTGTTCATAGGTAGTTAATACTTAAATTTTAAATATTATTAAAATCAATTTTATACATTTTTAAAATATATTTTCAATTAGGTAACAAAAGCAAAAAAAAATCAAACCGGAATTGGATCATTGAGTATTGGAGAACGAAAAGCAACACTACGTAGAACAAATAGTATTGTTCAAGATATTGTTTCATTTGAACCTATGATTCAAAAAGTAACACTTAAGGCAGAAGACTTACAACAAGGTGTACCTGCAAATGAAATAACTAACAAATATCATACATTGAGTATTAAAGCTAAAGGTCTTTATGAAAAGCAAAAAGAAACAGTAAGATTACATCAAGAATTCATTGATGCTGGAAATGATTTTGCTATTTGGCTAAGGTCATCTAAAGAACGTGTTAGCAAAATATCTGAACCAACAGGAGATAAAGAAATGTTGAGTGCTAAATCTGTTCAATTTAAGGTACCTACTCGATATTACAATCTTGTTTAAATATTAAAATTATTTATGATTTTATTATTGTTCTAGGTATTACAGAGTGAATTACCCGAAGGACAAAAAAAATTAGAGATTGCTCTCGAAAGAGCAGAAAAAGCATGTTCATTCGCCGATGAAGAAGAAAAAGAAATTATTGAACAGGAAGTAGTTATGCTACAAGAAGAATTTGATATACATAATGACATACTTCAAAAAACTAAAACATTGTTAGAAGTAAATACAATTTATTATTAGAAATGTTACTTGTTTATTTAAATATATATTGATCTATACATATTATCTATTAATATTTATCTATATGTATTTTTAACTTTAGGATGGCATTTACAAATGGAATGATTTTGATGATTATTCTAAAGGTGCCACAGAGTGGTTAAATAATACTGAGCTACTTGTACAATCATATAATAAACTACAGCCAAGTCTAGATGGGAAAAAGGAAGCACTAGAAGAATTTCAAACTCAATTACAAATGCTATTTGACTGGCAGAAAGAATTGGATATTTTAAATGGAAAAGCACAGGTATTCAATTGAAATAGTTATTTTAAAATATTATTCCTCCTTATTATATTAATATTAAATGTTTTTAAATTTAGGTTCTTTTGGAAACATGTTCTGATACACGTTTATCAAATTCAATAACCCAAATGACAACTAAATACAATACATTACTATCCTTAGCTAAAGAAGTTATGCGACGTTTAGAATTACATTATCAAGAGCATCAACAACATAATTCATTATACCAGGAATGTCTAGATTGGCTTGAAAGAACTCGAGATAAGGTATTTTTACTAATAAAAATGCACATACAAATTATTAATAAAAAATGTTTGTTTTAAGTTAAATGAATGTGAAGAAATACCAAACAGGTTAAATGAAGTTAAAAATAAACTTCAGAGCTTAAAGGTTATTAGGCAAACACTTGAACAAGGTCAAAATCGTTTAAGATACATAATGGAATTAAAAGAAAAAGTTGTACTTAACACTGAATCTCAAGGTACTGTTAAAATTGAAGAAGACACTGAAAATTTAAGACAAGAATTTGACAAACTTTCAAATAAAATCCAAGTAAGTAATGATTAATGTTATGTACTTAATAAGAATCTAAAATGTATATAACTGTCAACTGTCTTTTGTAAAAGGCGTGTAACAATAATTTAACTTTGAGAGTAACACAACTTGAAGAATTAGAGAAATGTATAAAAATATTAAATGAATGCTTGGACGATATAAGTTCTAAAACTAATGGAAATGATCTTGATCAACCATTAAATGATTTAAGTGAAAAGAAAACAGCGTTTGAGAAATTTAAATCCTTACTTCGTGAACTTAATACCCACAATGATTTAGTATGTATAAAACCATAAACTGAAATTTAAAACTTTATTGACATTTTTTATATAACTTATATTACCTATAAATAGGTTAATCGCTTATCAACCAATATGAATAATGAATCTTCAACTCAAGAATCAGTTACTTGTATATCTAGATATAACAATCTTATTACTGTGGTAAGATAAATTCAAATGTTTATTCAACAATACAAAAACAAAATAAATCCAATTATATATTCTTGTAATTTTAGATAAACAAAAAATTATCTGCTATGGAAAGTCAAGTAACGGAACATGAAGCTTATAGAAATGCATTGATAAACATAAATGATTGGTTACGAAAAACTCGAGTTTCAGTTCAAAGTTGTGCAGATACGCATGGTGATTGTAAAGTTAATGCTTCTAAAATTATCCAGCTAAAAGATATTGAAGAATCTTCCCAGAACGGTGAAGGAATGATTAAAGATATTTTAGCACAAATTGAAGTGCTTAAAAATACTACTGGACCAGAAGGTTGTGATAAATTGAACCAAGATAAAAATCAATTGAACTGTGACTGGGACGAGCTAAAGCATTTTATTAAGGAAGTGCAATCGTCATTAAATAAATGCGCAAAGGCATGGGAAGACTTCAATGTAGTATACAAAGCATTAAAAGACTGGGAAACAGATCTATCAAATAAAGTCAACACAGCTGCTTCGTCTAACGAAACATACACTCCAGATGATTTAGACCAGTACAAGCTTTGGCTACAAGAAATTATAAACCAAAATGTATCCATTGAAGAACTTACTGACCGTTGTGAGTTATTAATGGAATTAAGTGCATGCAATTGGGTTAGGGATGACACACTTAAAATACAATCATCATATACAACATTATTAACTACAACTCAAGGGTTAGTATTTTATTTCTTAAGAATTTTAATTAGATCAAATTGTTTTATTATCTATACATTTTATATTTTTATAATTCATTAGACTTGTATCAAAAGCAGAAAAAAGCTTGACTGATCATACTGAATTTATTGCTGCAAAAGAAAAAGTTGAAGAATGGTTAAATCGCGCTCATGGTACAGTTCAAGATTGTATAGGCGAAGGTGATTTAGGTTGGGTGAAGGATAAATTACAAACAGTAAACCTTGTTTCTTCCAGAATAACCGAAGGTACCTAATAATAAGTTATTAAATATTTTACAATAACTATTTTTTTTTTCTATTTTTACAATCGAAAAAATTGTGCTATACTAAAATTTAACAACAATATTCTTTTAATTTTAGGCCAATATTTAATGAATGGAATGCAAGAAGTATTTACTAAAGCATTAAATAACACATTAGCTATGGAAAGAGATGGTTTAGTAAATACTATGGAAGAACTCCGTAATAGCTGGAATAGTTTAAACATTAATTTAAATTCGGTTATTGCACATCTGAAATCTCTTCAAGCTCGTTGGGAAGAAAATAACGAAGCCAAAGATAATCTTGAAAAATGGTTAAGTTCATTGGAATCTAAAATAAATGAAAAACATGATTTTATAGCAGATGTTGGTGAAATGAAAACATTGCTTGAAAGATTAAATCATACAATAAACGTGATCGATGAAAAAGAAACAGATTTCAATCACATTATCACAGAAACTGAAGAACTCTCAAAATTTTGTAAAAATAATCATTTGAATTCTGATATCAAACAATTAAAAACTAGGAAAAATATTCTTAAAGAAAAAACATTGAAACATAAAGATAACTTAGAAAATGAAATTTTACAGCACTCTAATTATTTACTAGCACTTCAAGAATCTGAAAAATGGTTATTGCAAATATCATTTCAGTTGATGGCTCATAACTCATTATATATTACTAACAGACAACAAACTCAAGAACAATTAAAACATCATCAAGTTTTATTAAATGAAATAATTCAGTAATAATTATTTGTTTTAAATATATAAGACTGTTATTACTAAATAATATTTGTTTGCTTATAGGTATCAAGAAGTATTAGATGATTTAAAATCTAAGGGAAAAACTCAAATAAATCGCTATATTGCATCTACTCCATCAATTCAGTCAGTAGTGGAACGACAATTGAATAATATTCAAGATAGTTATAATTCATTGTATAATACTGCTCAACAAATAAAAGCTAGACTAGAAGAATCTCTATTAAAATTTAAACAATATGAAGACATGTTAGAAAGTATTTGGTCAAATTTAGATGGTTATCAGCCACTTGTAAATAAAACTATAAATGAAAATTGGTCTCTTGAAGAAACCAAAGAGCAATTAACACTTTACCGGGTAAGAATATATTTTTACAATATTATTATAATTATAAGTATATACCTGCATCTGTTTTTTTTTTTATATAATATAAATTTTGATTATTGAGGTACTAAAAATATAACATTATTTTACTTTTCTAATGTGTATCACCTATTGTAATTATCTAAATAATCAAATTAATAATATGAAATAAAATAAACTACACTGTTTGCCTAGAAATTATTAAACATTGTATTGTTTTCAATAACTTGTCAAAATAATATTGTTACAGTTATTTTGTCTGATTTTTATTTAAAAAAAGTTAGGAAAGTAAAATACATAAAGGTATAAAAAAAAAAAAAATCAACAGTGAAATAATACAGTCCTCGCTGTGGTCTGGTTATAACCTAAAAAAAAAAGAATAATATAAAATTTAATAAATATTGTTACTATATTTTGTCTGTTTACTTTCTCCCTCAAAAGCATTGATAACATCATAATACAATGGCCTGTACCACTAATTATAATTTTCCCCAAAATTCTAAAAATATTCATTAAACAAACTATTTAATAATATTTCTTTTAAACTAATAAATTAAATGTATTCTTATAGGATCTTCTGAATAAATTACAAAGTGAAAAAACTAGGTTGGCCTTAGCTGTACAAGCTTGTGAAGCAGCAGTGGCCAGTATTTCTAGGCCTAGTAGTCCTGTAGAATCAAATAATTCTCAGATTCCCGAACAAGAAATTGCTATTAGATTGCGCTTAGAAGAATATCTTGATCAGGTAAGTTGTAATGGTTTGATATAATGTCGATCATAAGTATTCTTTTACATATTAATACTTTTTAAGTTATTTGTTATTAATATTATAGTAATTTGTATTGTTAATAAATAATTGTTTTTTTTTTTTTATTTCACCTATTTGTTTATGTATCTCTTATTTAATAATGCTAATGTTTTGTAGTTAATTATAACAAAGTAGTGTTGTTTTTATGTTGTGTGCTATATAGAAAAATAAACTAGTACCAAAAGCATTTAAATCATTGCTACCAATGCTTGAACACTTAGAAGACACAGGCATACCTAAAATTTTATTTACATTTACTGGACATGTAAGTAATTTTTTAATTTTTATCAATACTAGAAACAATAATTTTTATTTCCAGTAGGCCATTTTAGATAGGTTTATAATAAAGATGCTTAGTATTGCGTTAATTTGTGTTTTTTTTTAAATTTTTTTTTAACAAATTTAATAGAATCTAAAAATGTTTAAAATAAATATAAAACCACCACTAATTATTACACTCATAGGCCACTATGAGACACTATGGATACTATTTCTAAATAAAGAAACAATATTAATTTTATTTCTTTAGGTACAAAACTTGGTAGATGAGTTGGTTAATATGACATCAGTTTTGGAAAATAAACAAAACCAGCGCTCTAGAATTTATGAATGGATTGAAGAAGAATTGGCTATTTTGAATAAAATGAAGGAAAAACTAACTAGGATTAATGTAGAAACAACTGCTCAAGAAATTAATAATTTAAATGAAATGTTACAAAATATTAGTGAAAAACAAATCGAAATATCCGAAATAGTATCAGATAATTCATCTGATAAACTTTATAATGATTTAAACAATTTGACAAATATGGTAAATCAATCAATTACAATTTGTTTAAATTAATATATTTCTTTATAATATTAATATTAAATATCATTATTATATAGTTTATATTAATTTAACTTATGAATTAATATAAATATATTAAATATATAGTATTATTATAATATATGTATAATAAAACTATGTAATACAATAATGCATTACACAGTGAAGTATTAGTATTTAATATTTGAATATTATAGTAAAATCATAAATTTGTAAATTAAAATGTATATTATGTATATGAGGTCTTATGAGAATTAATTTATAATTTCCCCTGTTTTTTATAGACAAGTGAAATACTTTTGAAAAAACAATCTGATCAAAAATTATTATTAGATTTTAAAAATAGCGAAACAGATTTACAAAATTGGTTTGATAATTTATCAAAATGTATTGAATCCTTGGAAAAAGGTAGTGGATATACTTGTCAACAAAAATTAGAACTATTTAATGAACTTAAAGAAAACTATGTTAATAATGGAGAAAAACTTGTCAATAGTTTAAGAACTAACTCTCAAAATTTAAAAGTAGT
This sequence comes from Cinara cedri, assembly GCA_902439185.1. NCBI lineage: Eukaryota > Metazoa > Arthropoda > Insecta > Hemiptera > Aphididae > Cinara > Cinara cedri. Next base: position 66,904 of record CABPRJ010000535.1, on the reverse strand, counting down.
AGTCAGTATAGTAGATGCTCAACTACTTGAAGATCAGGTAGCCTGCTTATTTATTTATAATTTGTATTGTATTTTGTTATTGATCAGGGCCGGATTTGACGGGGGGGCATTAAGGGTATATGCTCCGGGCGCCCAAATTTTAGGGGCCCCAACACTCAAATCAAAAAAAATAAAAAAATTGCAATTTGGGTTCTCAAACTATATTTAAAAAAAAATATAGTTTTGAAAATAAAAATTATTAGGTATAAAATATAAATTAAATTGTATTACAATATACTACAGTCGTTATTATTGCATTATCACGGTGACATAAAGTTGCGAATTGAATAATTACATGTGTATGTTTATAAAAATCATAATGTAATCTATCACAAATCACAATGTAAAATGTTGGAAAATTCAAGACGTCATAATCATTATCGGCTTATCGTTGTTTATAGCTTTTATGCCTTTATTGTGAATTATTTATTATTTTGTACATTCCACTTTTCGACTAAATCTCGTTATTTCATTATAATCAGCCAAGAATACTCATGGGCCTGTACTGTATATATTTTTATTAATAAAATAAATAATATATTACTGTATGACTTGTTCAATTTATTTAACATAAATAGTTATTTTTAGTTCTAACTATAAATATATTTTACGCATGGTATAAGTTTAGGTAGGTATGCAATTTTTGTTATGGACCATTTAGGGCCCCAAAATATTTTTGCCCTGGGCCCCCTAATGTTTAAATTCGGCCCTGTTATTGATACAATATTTATTGAAATTTATTATACCTATATTTTAAAAATTATTAACTACAGAATTGAAATTAAATTACCTAACTTATTTTGATTACAGATGAAATCGGCTGATCGACGGTATAGAGATTTTTGGACAAGAATGGAAAGAAAATATGAAATTTTAGAAAATTCAAAAACTAATCTACTTTACGTTAGATCTAAAATAGAAGAAATTGCAGATTGGATAAATAAAAAAACAGATAACTTAAATGAAAATAAAATAATAAGTTATGAGAGTAACATAATTGAAAAAAATTTGATTGATTTGAAAAACATGAACAAAAAAGCAAAAACAAACAAAATTTTCTTAACCGATTCTCTAGCAGTCAAACTTAATGCAATAGAGCTTGAATCAGAACCAATTGAATTCAATGACCTTGAAGAAAAATTGTATAAACCCACAGTTAACAAATTAGACAATTTAATAACAAGTAATTATAAATATTTTTAATATTATTTTAAAAATAATAATAAATTTTATATTTTTGAATATTTTTGTTCTAGGAATAAATGAAAACTTATTTAAAACTAAAAACATGCATGAAGCCAGTCAAAAGTTTGAAAATACACTTAATGAGTGTAATCTCTGGTTAGATCGTAGTGAAAAAGATCTTTCACCAGATAAATATAAAGTTGAACCTTTAGAATTGATTCAAGCAGAGAAAAATATTGAAGATATTTTGGTAAGATTCATTTTAACATTTATCTAACTTAAAATTATGATTTATTGGATATTTCTAATTATTTTATTATTATTATTATTTTTTTTTATATAGAATTTTAAAACAGACCTTCAGTGTTTTAAAGATGGCAAGTTATCTGATGTTGAAAAAAATAGTCAAGTTTTATGTGGATTTTGTAATAATGAAAATATTTCAAAGATAAAATATGTTTTAAGTGGTTAATATATTATTTATATTATTAAATTATTAGAAGTATGATTTGTTTTATTTAATACTACTCTGTATTTTGATTTTAATTTTAGATTTACATCAAAAAGTCAAAAATATAGATGCAATGAGTGACTTTGCTGAAGGAAAAGCAAAATCTATTTTGAATGATAGAAAACAATTTGAAAACAATGTTAATTTATGTCAGCATTGGTTCAGTGAAGTAGAAGTTATTATGTCTGCTGATGTTCGACTATCCAGTTTACAAATTGTTGAAGATCAACTTCAAAAGGTTGATTAGTACTTATTATATCTGATATTTTTAATAGAATTCATTACAATATCACATTATTATATTTTACATGTAGTAAATAAAAAAAATATTATTTTATGTTTATAACATTTATATACCAAGTGATTCTTTTATTGAAATTTTAGTTTTTGATGTGAAACGACTTCCTACTTTTGATTTTCAAATAGCAACCTTTACTCAAAATACCTTAAATAGATTGGAGTATAAGTTAAAAAAATGTTGGTGTTGAAATTTTTAATTTCTGTTTTCCGTTGACGAGATATTCCATTTTTAAGTTTAGGTCAGGAGAGAAATGGTGCATTATTAAAACACCGCCTGCTGTGCCGCCACACAAATGATGCTCTACTACTCTCCTTGATCCAAATTTAAAAGTGGAATATCTCATCAACGAATTGATAGAAATTAAAAATTTCAACACTTAAATTTATTTTAACTAATACTCCATCTATTCATGGAATTTTTAATATAGGTTGTTATTTAAAAATCAAAATTAGGTAGTCGTTTACCACTTAACAATTAAGATGACAAAATATAATGTAGATATAATATTGTAGAGCTGTTTGTTTCTTAAATTTTCTATAAAACAGATTCCGAAGAAAGTTAATACTTTCCGAGATAATAAGTGTTTAACAATATAAGAATCACCTGGTATATATTTATTTTTAATAACATTTTTTAACACAATAATATTACAGTATGCTGTATTAAGCAATCGCAGTTCTGAAATTAATCATATTATTGAAGAACTTAAAGATATAAGTAAACAAATGGCATTATGTGAATCGGACACCTTAAAAATTGGTGATCAGATTTTATCTTTAGAAAACTATCAGAAAAAAACAAAATCCATGATTAAAGATAGAATTGAAATGCTTGGACAATATCTAGAAAAAATGAAAAATATTTCAAAAACAATAGAAGAAAGTAAATTAATGATTAGTAAAGTTCAGTCAAACTTACAAGAACTCAATCGTCCTGTTGGAAGCACTGTAAACGATGTGAAAGATATGATAGTGTCTTATGAAGTAAGTTAAACAATAAATTTATAGGTTTACCTATTTAAATGCATACAATTATTTATTTATGAAATTCTTTAATTACAGTCATTGCTGAAAGAATTAAAAGAATGGAATGAAAAATTGGGTGAAAATGATGCTGAATCACTTAATGAAATCATTAAACAACAAGAAGAATTGATCAATACAATTGAAAAACAACTTTCAAAACTTAGGCAACTGTTACATCTTCATGAACAGTTTATGATATTAATTTCTGATATTGTCACATTTCTTACAAAATATTCCAGTGTTGTTAATGAGATTGGAAAATCTGGAAATACTATTCAAAACAAAATTAAACAGTTTGATGAGGTTTTTTTATTTTTCACAAATATACTTCATGTGAATTTTATCATAATTATTATTTAATATAATATTTCAGGTTACAGTTAAAATTCAAGAATGTGAAGCTACTCTTTTGTTAGCAACAGATAAGGGGGAGAGAATCGCTGAAGAAGGTTCTGCATTTGATCGTAACAACATCACTCAGCAGTTGCAATCTTTAAAACAACAGTTGAATACTTTAAGAAAAGCTGTTGATAAAGAAAGACAAAAACTTGAGGCAACCGCAGCAGAACATATCAAACTTGCTGCTGATTTAGAACAGGTTATGGATTGGATACGGGAAAACGAGACTCTTATTAAATCCAGACCACTTCTTGAAATTAATGTTGATAGTGTTGACAAAGATTTGAAAGAACATGAGGTAATAATTATAATGAATGGTATATAAATTAGGTACCTACCTTATTATTATTGAATTATTAATAATATATATAATCTAAAATACAATTTAATAATTAATTTTCCTATTTTGTAAATATATAGGTAACTAGACTCATTTTTAGTTTTAAAATGTATACATAATGTTTAAAAAATAAATATTTTATGCCAATCTATTGTAGTGTGTAAATATGTGCAATTGTTAAATTGCATAATATCTTTGAAATATTTATTAACTTTTTAGGAATTAAAAGTTAAAGTCAATGAGCAGTTATCTCGATTAAGAACAATACATTTAACAGCCCAAAATGAAAATATTGAAAATAGTACTATGCTTGAATGTTTGAGTGAAGCTAGTTCATTTTTGAATACTATTCCTAAAGAATTACAGGATAGACAAACGTATATAAATATAAATAAAGATTATCGAATAGAATATGAAGAATTTAAAGAAAAATTTGTTTTGTGGATTACTGAAGCCAAACAAAAATTAAAATCAGCCGAAGCTGACAAAAATGATTATAAAAATATTGTATCAAGCTTGGAAAATTTAAAAGTATATACATTTAAAACATAAACTAAAATAATGTGTATTTGATTAATTTACTTCTGTTACATTTCAGGTATTTTTTAATGATCAAGCTATTAACAATTTAGTTACAAAAAAAATTAAACAGTCTATTGATAAAATTCGACCATCCTTAACTTCATCTCAAAACGATATTCTAACATTGGAACAACAGAAATTAAACAAAGATTTTGAAGACATATTGAACTCTGCTAAAATTATACAGAAACAATTTGAAGAAGAATATAGTCTTTTAAAAGAATACAGATGTGCTGTTGATAAAGTAACTTCGATTTTACATTGTTGTGAATATAAAGAAGACCCCATTAAAAATGTAGCTGGTTTATATTTCAACGTTGAAAAAATCACACTTATACAAAATGATCTACTTGTAAGAATCCAATATTTTAAAAAAATGTTTGACCTCTAATAATAGTACCTATATTGTGTTTTTAGCGCCAGCAAAATGAATTGGATTTGTTAATAGAAAAATCAAAACAAGTTGTTGATAAAGTTGGCATAAATAATGAAATTCAATCTGAAACAGACTCACTCATAAAACAATGGTCAGAGCATGGAAAAGCAATGTCATCTCGAATAATTTTATTAACAGAAGTAGGTGATAATTGGAAAACCATTGAAGACGAGTACAGACAGATTGAAAACGAATTAACTCGCATTAAAGATGTTTTAACGAATGTTGATCAAGTAATTAGATCCAAAAATCAATTGGAAGAGTCATTATATTCATTACATGTAAGATTGAAATATTACCTAATTTTTTTAATCAAACCTATGATGCTAATTTTTAATTTATTTATAGAAACTTAAAGAGAATGTAGAGTTATGTAGTGAGAAACTCAATAGTACTAATTCAATTGGTGAAAGTGTTAAAATATTTTTAAGCTCGGAATATCAACTAGCATTTACCACTTTACAAGAAGACATAAAATCACATGATAATAAATATACTGCGTAAGTTATATTACTTTAGATTTATAAAAATATAATGCAATTAATTAGGTATTACTTATGGTTTACATTCTGAGTACACTGATATATTGCATATAAATTGTGTTTTTATTTTCCGTTTCTTATGTCTGTGATCAACATTTCTACTAGAAATCTTGCTCCGATTTTCAAATATAGCATCCTTTCTGAAAAAAATTGTGTACAGTTGGTGCAAAAGATGATAATTTTAAATTTTCCTCTAAGTTTTCTTAATAATTGGGTTACCAGGAAACAGGAAAACATATAAAAACAAGGGTAAAATGTATGATAATTCTAATTTCATGATTTAAATTTTTTTTTTTATAATTCGGAATCATTAAACTAGCCATTTTCAGAAGTAGCTATATAAAACATTCTGGTAATGTAAGAGCTATTTATATAATAAAAATTGTTGATACTTAAACTTTTATTTGGTTTTATGTGGATTAAATAATTGTTTTGGCTGAGCAGAATTTTTTTTTAAATTCAATTAGTTGGGTATCATTAAATAGATAAATAATGTGACTATATAGTTTTTCAACCATAGTTTTGACTTTGAAACCTATACTTTTAAGGAATAAACAGTTTTCAAATTTTGTTAAGCATTTGACCTACTAAGAAATTAATGTGTTCAATGAATATTACATCTATACTTGCACTGTTATTTATTATGTTTTATATTTGTCATATTATGTAACTTCAATGCTTATGACTAAATGGTTTTTTAATATAAAATTAATAAACATTAATTATTCAAAAATAATTAATTATAACCTCATATATATTACAATATTTGCGCTATGTATCTTTATATGTATTTTAAAAATATTGCTTTGGTGTTTATGTAAATAAATAGATTTACATATTATTATTTCTGATAATTTATTATGTGTTTAAGTATTTATAAGTTGGTAATATTATAAATTATTTATTATTTATGGATATAGGTACTTATTCTTGGTGTATATTAAACAGACTTAAGTTACATATTAATTAATATGTTGCGCAATTAGGTAATTCTTGTATTTAGCCAATATTAAATGTTATTAAATTGAAGAAAATTACATTATTTTACTAAAAATTTTAATTATAGGTACTATTCCTTGAATTTTAAATAATTATTTAAAATTATGAATTTATTGAAAATAAAAAGTTCACCATTCAAAATTTTCAAATTATTAAACTCTATAAAATGGCCATCTTCAAGTTTTTTGAGAATATTAAAATCAAAGTTATTTTTTTAGTTTTTTACCAAAATAAAAATTGTATTTTAAATATAAATATTTGTAATCCTTATCCCTGCGAATAATGCATATAAAAAAAAAAAAAAAAAAAAAAAAAAAAACAGAATTTGATCATATTTATTATTTTAAGAGATATTCTAATGGAAATATCTTTGTGGGATACCCTGTATAGTTATTCTTATTAGTTACCCATAAAATGGATTCCATTAACATTTTCAAAGTCATATAGGACTGTATAATGTATACTCACAATTTATTGATAATTATAATTTGTAAATAAATAAAATAAATAAGGATGCAAATTTTTAAATTTTATTTTATAACTCAATTTATTATTGGGCATTATTTTATTTTTTTGTCAAATTTTTATCAAAAATAAAATTGTAATGTATAATATTTAACTGTCAATATAATATATTCACAATGTAATTATATAATATATTATATATGTCAATTATTCTGAAAAATATGTTTGTTTAGGTTTTTTCGGAATGTTCTTTTGATTAGTAAAAATGCTCAGATCTTTTTATGAAGTGCTCTGAAGCAACAGTTTTCATTTTTGTGTTCATATCAATTTACACATTTTAAAATGTTTCATATACCACTTGACACAGTTATTAACCTTTTTTTTTTCTTATCAACAAATAAATTGTGTATATTTTTTTTTGAACTTTTTATTACTAAATCTACATAATTATGATTATTTAGAGCACAGTAGTATAACTAAATATCTACAGTTATTATTATTATTATTATTTAATAATGAATAACATTATAAATACTAACTTTAACTTTTTTTTTAATTATCAAAAAATGTCTTCGCGAAATGGTACGTTTACCATAGGTTGAGAACCGCTGCCCTATAGGATTTGGATGTTTCAACCGGTAATACTTTAAACATTTTTTGACATTTTTTACAGTTCTTTTATTACTTTCTTTTTTTTTTTCTTGGAAAATACTTCTTCGGTTAATTAAAATGCTTTAAAATGTTCATATCATACATTAGATATGTGGTCTTTCCCCCAGTGGTACTTGATTTGAAACATTTTTCTAGATTATCAACTAATTTAATAAATATTTAACAACAAATATTATATTATTACTTATTATGATTTTATATAACATTTTATAATAAAATGTATTTTTGGTACAATTTTATTTGGTGATTCAAAATAAGATATTAAAAGTATGCTTGTATTAACCATTGTGGAATGAACAGTTCATATAATAAATAATATAAATATATAATATACAGTGCGTTTTAAATTTTTAATAACATGCGATACTTACTTAGACCTATTAAGCATATTAAAAATGTATATGTGAATTAATTATTAGGACTGTACGTTTATGATGGTATATGACTCATATCCATAAGCATTATTATTTTTTTACTTTTAACACATTGACATGCTGCCAAACAATAAATATATGAGACCACTTAATTGCTTATGCCGTACTTACTTCTCAGGTATCTACACAAAGTATTATAGTTTTCAATTATACACTGATATTAACAATACAATAGCCAAATATAATTGAAAATGTAAAAATCATTTTTGTATGATGTTAGATTGTAACATGTTACAAGTTGGAATCATAATATGATAAACAAATGAAACTGTAATAATATATATATATACAAGGTACAAAAAATGATTTTCTCAATGGAACTACCAGAATAAAAATTATATCTACATAATATTTTTATAGGTAATTTTATTATAACAGAGATTTAGTGTGTATAGTATATTCTACATATGCGTAAAGCTTATGCACTATCAGAGAACAAATGATAAGTTACAGTTAGTTTTTGATTTAAACTCGTACATAAAAAAAAAGTAATCATAAAAACTCATAAACCATTATAGACATTCATATTGTCGAGATTTTTTGATGTAAAAATTTACTCAAAACACTAGACTAAAATTAAACATTTGCATCGTTATAGTTAAGTGTCGAATAATTGGTGGCTGTCCAAAACGTATATGTATAATTATAGCACTGGAATATGTTACCAGATTTAAACTAATAAACTGTCGGCATTTTTTAGTACGTGCCTACTTGTGTAGAAGGAAAAAAAGTGTGCAATTTCGGATCTTGTGTATTCCATTTGAACATTTGTGTTTCAGTCTCGCGTCTCAGTTGAATAATTTACTGTGCCAATTCGAAGAAAATTTGAATGACTTCAATAAAATTGAAGCCAGACTAGACGAATTAGAATCATCTTTGAATAGTTTAAAACCCGAAGTGGAAAGTTTCTATGTGTTTGCCCAAGACACGGAAGCAACTCAAAAAGAATTTGATGTAAGTCTATGTACGATTAAAATATTAATTATTTATAATTATGAATTTGTGAAAAATCAATACTTGAAAATGTAATTTGCTTAGTCTGTATTTTCTTAATAAATGTTTGTAATAAAAACATAAATAATTTTAAATCTTTTTTTCAGGTTTTATCAGAGAAAGTAAAAGAAGTTCATAGGGTATTGAAAAATTTTATCGAATCCACGCAAGACAACTATATTTCGTCACAAAAACTAGTGCCAAACGATTTGTTAAATAAGGTATGTTTATATTTACTCACTCATGTATTATTTATATATCTAAGCATAGCTTTTGCAAGTTTAATTTTTTTATTATACTACTTAAGTCATAATTATGATAATTATTAATGAATAGAATAGAACATAGTTGAGAAATAAAAGCACAACGTTTTTGTGATTTGGGCCAAACTATGATAAGCTCTGTAAATAAGCATTTATTCTACGATATTAGACGAGGTGCTAGTATTATTTATATAACATTTAACATTTTAAAACATAATATACTCTATTTACTCGCAGTTAAGGATAAAATAAGATTATTATGTTCTTGAAAAACGAATTTACTAAAATAGATTTTGTTCAAAATTATTTACCTAAACGATGTTTTTATTTATTAACGTGATAATGCTTTATTAATCTATCTGAAGTATCATAATATAGTGTGTCTAATTTACAATTGATGTATAGGTACGTAATTTTATGAAGTTTGTTACTATTTAAGTGCTTTTTATTTCTATACGACTATAAATCAATTAACTATTTAATTCATGTTTTTGCATATCTACTCGTTTACGTTTGTTGACAAGAACAACTAAAAACGCAATATAATATTACGAGCGCATTGTAAAAAACGAGTTTTCATAGTAGTAATTATATACATTCCTATATAGTATACAGATATCTAGTATAAAGTGTATGCAATTTGTATAAAAATAATATTTGATATTTTATGTACCTATAATAATGCTTAAGAAAGCGTGAAACAAGGTGAGGATAAACCATTTAAACAATTAATAATTACCTACAATGAATAAATAGAAAAAAAAGACATGATACTGCTGATGGGTGTGCCACTGTTGTAGATCGGAAGTTGGGATAGATGGAAATTTTTATATATTTGTATGGAACGATTAATCACTGCAAATGAAAAACGATTCTGAGCGGAGCTCGGTTAATAGTATTACTTTTTCAACAATTTGTGTTTTCAACAATGATTATTTAAAAACAACAATAAAATAAAAAATAAATTTGATATTAAAATTCCTTTGTAAAAAAAAAAAAAAAAAAAAATACTACATTAAGTTCAATTTTTTTTTTATCACAAAGACCGGCTTTTAATGAACTTGTTAAATTTTTAAGCATTTCTACTTAGTTGTATCGATTTTATCCACAAAGTACCTACTGAATAAAAATTACGTACAAAACTCGCAATATTAAAATGTCTATAAATAACTCTAAAATACCTAACATTTTTTCAACATTGTACCATGTCTAGAAAAATTATAAACAATATTTTCTTTCGGAAATGATGCCACACTCACATATCGAAGCTATTAAATCAAGAGTTCTGGTGGAAATTTTTGTCATAGTATATATATAAAAAAATACATAATTTTAAAACTAATACATTCTTCGTTATAGAATCTAAAAAATACATACCATAGTAAAATCAATATTAAACTTCATTCCGCTACTAATCTAAAACAAAACAAAGTATCAATAATAAATTAAAGTAAAATCAATGGATCCCCATTCCGTTCTGAATTTAAAATCAAATATTCAGTACCTACCTATATTATTTTAATCATAAAAAACATATTACTGAGTTATATAATATTTGTCAAGTTAAATTTATATTCATATTTAATTATTTACATCGCCTTGATAAACTATACTAAAGTGTATTTTTTTGTTTTGATCGTGTAGCTATCACTAGTTTACCTACTAGGTATACATTACATAAACTATATTATTATCAGTATTAGGTATAAGAAGTAAACATTGCATCTGAAAATGTTTTGAGTAAGTAAGCAATAAAAAAATAGTTGTTAATGACTGGACTTTTTATCTATCTGTTACCTTCCCAACATATTTTATGGTCACTTGGGCATAATAATAAAATATGACAATAATTGAACAATAATACGTTTCAGTTGTTTTTTCCCTGTATGCTGTCTGTTAAAATACTTTTTAAAATAGATTCCAACTAGACGTTTGTTCCGATAGTCCAGGGGTATTTCCCAGTAGTATTTTGATTATATAGCATTCGTCAATGCACCAATTGGTCGATTTTTGAAATTATTTGTTTAGTTTTTTTATAATAGCTAGGTTACTTATAGCTTAGGGAAAACTTACAAAACATGACGAAAAAATGGTACTAATTTATACGTGATACTGGTTTTTGACAAAATCGATTTTTTTTCTTTTATAAAATCGTACAGGTATAAAATATTCAATAGATATAGATAATATAGGTAATATATTTATTACCTATATATTTGTTTATATGTTTAAGTTTGATAAAATTATTAATTCTTCGTAAAAGAAAATAAAGTTCCTCGTACAGGTTACCCCACATACCCATTATTACGATATCTCCTCAGATATTGAAGATAATCAAATTTTTGATCACCATTGATACTGGTTTTACCATAGTGTTACTATACTTCCGTCTTTTTAGTCCTGGAATCCCTTCACCTAATTCTTACTAGTTACAACGCTATTTCAGCTTCACCTATTCCTAACTCTTCACGCATTTTAGAAATTAGCTTTCAGGCGGTTGGATGCGCGTGTCCGACGAGATGCGTAAAATAGTTATTCCAACTATCGGAAATATGGTTAGTACGATGTTGATGGCGGATGCTTGTTGACAGATCATAATTAATTGAGTATCCAACTAATTATTTCCTTTCCCGATTTCAAAATCACTACTTCCATTTCGGTGTACATAACTGCAAGATTGGACGATTTGATTTCTTATGTGTTATCGTGCAATTGATTTTATATATTCTATGTTGGGTATTTCATATATTATCTTATAATATTATATAGATTAATTTTGCTATCTTTATTACGTCATTACCTTCTAATGTACATTATTTATCTATTTACCTTACCTACCTATGTTTTCGATTACTGTTGGTTAGGTATAAGAACAAATTAAACCGGATTTTATTCCGTTTAGTCAATTTGTGGTTGAACTTTTTTTCCGAATAAAATTAAGTAGGCCTTTTGTTCCATTTATTTTTCACCCTAGGATTTTTTTCCCAGTATTCATCAAAATACAATTTTGTTTAATACCTACACTATATTTCTGTAAACTAAAAAATCATAAAAAAAACACGAGACTAGTCAAATAAAGTTTGAAACGTTCATATTTTCAGAAGAATAAACTCTATAAAATATTTAAATCTTATATTATTAAATGTTCAATTTAAATACTTGTAAGGTTTGCAAATTTAATATATATGGTTCCTAAGCGTAAATGACGTACTAATTTTTTATGGACGTTTAAAATTAGACGAAATATTTTATGGTTATCTAAACAAAAAATGACGATTTCCCCTCCTGATATTATTATGTTTTGTCGTAATTTAATAATTATGTATGTTAATGAGGATATAATTATTTTTATGTTTATTATGTGTATATGTTTTTATGTTTTAACCGAGCTCTTTAAACGAACTCAGAATCGTTTTATATTCGCAATGATTTATCGTTGATAATAACAATATTTCAGCTAAATTACACAATAGTGTAAGATACCAAAACTTCACACCTATTTTACAATATTGACCTATACATATAATCTATGCCACGGAGTATACAGGTTTTTTTTTCAAATAATAAAAAAAAAACAAATATAGTTATGATAAACAGAATTGTTTTTTAAAACTAAATAGCTATACTTATTGTTAAATTAAATATAATTAAATATCAGTACATTTGATAAAAGTGATATTTTATTATTATGTGTTAAGATTCATTATTGTCTCCATAAAACAACAACCGATAATAAAGAAACACATATATTTAAATATAAACACAAACATTTAGACTTTGTAAGAAAAAAAAAAATTATCAACAAATATTGTCGCGTTTTTCTATTGAGCATACGAAGTTCACACCATGCTGTCTAATCTTGTACATTCGATCACGTTCCGCTATTGATATATTGTAAGCAAATTGTTTTCAAATTTGGTCGTGCATTCATTGTGTTATTGTAGGTATACCTAATCAGGTGTCTGGAGGTATTTGTAGTCCGCTACTTGCGCTCTCCGGGTATTTTTTTTATTTTTAGTCCAAATTAATTATGTTGGAATTTTTTTTCTTGATTGTTCATCGTGTTTAAGAACGATTCACTCCCAAGGCCTCTCTATTCGGTGATGAATAAGGTACAGTACGATACTACATGTACCTACCTACATGTCGCAAGGAGACAAATGACCACGCCTACCTGTAAAATTACGTTTTCCGTCTGGGCGTCTGAACTGCTATTATTATTATTATTTTTTTTTTCATTATTTTGTCGGTTCATATTTCGTATGGTTTATTGTCGAAAATATATATCCCATATAAATAACTGTCGCAAACATTTTCAAGTGTCGATTTGTTAAATAATAATTTTTGAAAATATACAATTCGTACGATATGTCGTTCGCCAAAACAGTGCGTACCGCAATCGATTATAATATAAATAACTGTAAGTAAAAATTTGATTGATTTTAACCGGTGTTTGTTTGGTTTTTTTATTTTTATTATTATTTTTGTATGAGCTCACCGTGTAAAATAGCTTCGGTTTTTAATTTATTCTCAAGTGTTGCCATCATGTACCTTCCCGTCTGACCTTCAAACAGGTACCTAATATATTATATATATGTATATGTCATCATCCAAACAAGTATTTATAATATATTTTGCAACTTTTTTGTAGAATTTTCTTTTTAATTCACACAATTAATATTATGTCTTATTATTTACTTTGTTAATAATATTGTAGTATGCAACGTTGATATTATAATAATATAATATACCTACTTACCAGCAGGAGCAAATTGTTTTCTGCTGGAAATTTGAAACGAACCGGACCATGAACCATTGAAGCGGTTAATGATTTAAGACCTATAGCCGATAGGGAAATAAATTCGTTTATAAGTATATAGGTAGTAGTAGTAACCTACTCGACGTAATGATTTTCATATAGTTTAGTCGTGCCGTTAATTGTAAATAATTTGAACTTTTATAATTTGAATTCTTTAATATAAATGCAGAAATATTTACAGGTATACTTACAAAAAAATGAATTAAAAAAAAAATGCTACAGCAAATTTTTTCTATTTTAATTCCATATATGTATTATTTTTATATTATGACGTAAAACATCATAATATTATAAACTAGATCTTATGAAAAAGATAAATAAACAAACTACTTATTTATATATACCTATACTTAGGACCTTTTTCATCAACTTACTATTAAATGCTTTCACTCATATGATTTTAAACTGAGTTTATGGCAGTTCATAACTGATCACGATTGGTCGGTTACCTACCTATCTTATAAATTCCGTTTAGAACAAACGTTTATGTTGGTGAAAACGGCCCTTAGTATTTACGATTGATTTGCATCCTTACTAAATAAATAATAACCTAGTTATGTAACGATCCCTAGATAAATTACATTTATTTATTTTGCTCTTTATTTACTGTCTCGGAAGTCTCTAAATAATATTATTACTATATAGTCAGTTCACAGTTCCTTCTTATTTATAGTATATATTTTTTAAAAGAGTGTAGTTTTTGTAAGACTCGAAAGAAATAAAAAAAAAAAAAAATAATAATTCCAGGATTTTATTAATTTGGCACAATGACAAATACTTATGTAATCAGTTTTGGCTTAACTAAATGAAAAACATTTATATCGACTATAATAATAATAATAATAATCATACAGTTTTGCATACATAGCTACCTCCAAAGCAACTTATTTTATATGATGTATTTTAATTTGATTATAATTATGTATATACTACGTAGGTAGGTATATTACGGTATTAATTTATTAACCATTGAAAAATATATTTTAAATTAATTTGATCTGAACTTTTATCGGTTAAAAATGTTAGTCGCTCTTATTGAGTTGCATTCATCCACGAGTAGTTAAATTATATTTTTGACTGATAATATATTGTCGTTAAAAACAAGGTTATACGAGATAAAATATTGCTTTAAATTATTTTTTAATATATTATGACGTTTAACTATATTATTAGTTCTATAGATGAACCTCGGTATGTGTTTATGGATAACTATATTTATAAGAAACGAAATAATATTTGCACTGGTATAAACAAAATATCGAAGTATTATAATTTATGTAAATAGCATAGATACTGAATTATACTGATCGATAAATATATATTATACATGCGGTAGTTAGTAACATTATTGGACCCGTTCCATCTAATTTTCAGATATTAACGTACCTTTATTGGCGTGGCTTTGGTCTATTTATTTTTTGTAAAAAAACGTCTTAGTGTATAATATTGTTAATATTTTTCCACCTTAAATCTATCGGTATAATAATATTATTACAGAATGTATAGTGTATTTGTTTATTCCGATACTATTTTGGCTTTTATAAACAGCAAGTAGGTAGAGTAAATTAGTGTATAGTGTTTTGTTGTCTACCTATATTAGATTGCATTTCATTTCCGACTCAAAAATGCTTAACATCAAACGATTTCGTAATTATAATATTATGCTTAAAAAAAATGCAATTTTAGTAAATATTATTAGGTGTACTTTTGAAATAATATTTTTAAACATATCCCGTACGTCTAATATCCAAATATAATATTTTTAAACAAAAGAACGCGTATAAGAAAACGCATTATTATACGATATACTTACCCATAGGTAAGTACTTAATACGAATTATTTGTTTACAAAGAATAAACGTGAACATTTTTGTTGTGGGTGAACAATCACGTATAGTTTTTGATTGGTCCATCAATGAAATTATATAACCGCGGAGGTCAAACATTCGAAACATATTACACTAGGTTTGTCTGTTTGATATTATATTCAGACCGTCAAATTATGCGTTTGTATATTACCGAAGACTTATAAATAAAACGTCCTTTACTGTTGTTGTGATGACTAATATTTTCATGTGTATAAACCTGTTTGTGCTATGGCAATGCCAGCAGCATCCGTGCACAACTGAGCATTATATTATTATACTGTGTCGCCAGTAGTGTGGTTAAACGTTCAGCTATAGTTGCGATTTATCGCGCGAGCTCATTTCGAGGTGCGTGCCGTCCTATTATAAATACTATAATATCGTTTATTTCTTACTCGTTCTATTTTTGGGTATAATATTATATTATGCTATTGTATGGATATTGTATTTACATAGATTAAAATATAATGTAATTAAATACAAATGTTCTTTTTCAAAATAATTAGCGTTCTACGGAATGTTCTAATATACTTATTAGACAATTTTTTTATTATAAAATCAGTATCATTTGGTCTTAGTGTTTTTTAACCGGTGTTCAATTTTCAGTTTAATCCGTTGGAGCTCGTTTCCGAGGAATTGACGAGCCTAATGGATTCGAACAGCAGAGGCCTGAAACGGGCAAAAACCGTCCGTACGGAATATTTAAAGGATGTGGACGACGTACAGAGATGGCTTCAAGAAGCTGAAGTGAAGGTTCAAGATCGGGGCAGTGAACCGAAAAAAATCAAAGAACACATTCAGGTACGTCTCAAAATAATATATGTGTTCAAATAATATTTTTAGATTATGAGTGCAGAGTGGAGCGAAGAAGCTTATGGTTGTACAATATGTTTATTTTTTTTTTTTCCTGTGAACAATTTTTCTACCAGAAATATTGCTCCGATTTAAAAGTGGCGTAGCACTTTTTCCAAAAAGTAAATCTGACTGGGGATGTACTTTGAGAGGTAATTTTTTGATGTTCCCAGGAGTTTTCCCAATAAATAAGAAAACCCGGGAAAAACGTAGGAGAAACGGGAAAATAGGTACAATATTAAACAAATATTATTAAAGAAAATATATATTGCATACGTTATTATTTTACCATAATATGAAATATATATTTTTGAAAAAGCAACATTGTCATTGAATTCCGCTCAGAATAGTTTTTTCGTTAGCAATCGTTGATTACAGATAAACATTAAATTAATCTATAATAGTGGTTACACCCGTCCCTATTATTTAGGACAGCTATTATTAATTTAATCTTCTTAAAGTTCGTTTAACATATAGGTTCTTAACCTATATGGTTCGCGAGTCATACCAATAAAATTGAAAAAATAATTTAACGTAAAACGTTAGTGGTTATCGGAACCGTCTAACCTCACAATTGAGGTCCTGCGCAACGTTTTTTTTACTATCTGCTAAAACTTAAAGACGAATTTAATCGGTATATCCTAGAATATGATGGTTTAGAATCTATAGATATCCGAAGTATGATTCGAAGATGTTATTGAGTTACAAAATGAATTTTTTTTTTTATAAGTAAAAAAAAAAATCATCAACAGATCGAAGTGGTTTGAGACTTATCGAAAGTTCTCTAAGTTGTCTGTAATGTAAAAACGCTTGGTCTAATACAACATTATTCGGATGTTTTCTATCTTATATCGGTAATATTTTAGTAATAATTACATAGAAAAGATAAAATACATAATATTCCAAAGTTCATTATTATATCCTATACCTAGTGTTGTATTTAGCTATTTGGGGTGGGGGGAGGCTGATCAAGTTTCATATCTTATGTTTTATCTACTTTATTATATTATATATTATACAATAATTTAATATTTTCTTGAAATTTTGGGGGAAACTGCATTTATAAATAACTATCCTAAGATAAAATGCCATAAATTAATAGTTATAAATACCTACATACCTATATTATATTAACGCTTTGTTACAGTTTTGATGTACAAAAACCAAACATTTTCAATAATTGCTGTGGTGGTTTTGTTTTGTGTTGATAAGGTTTTTGTATATAAAATATTACAAGTAATAGTTTTAAAACAGTTAATTAATATTTAGATAAAATATTTAACATTTTATGAACATATATAATTAGATATTTCTCATTGGTTACTTTTTTTTTAAATTTTTATTTTGATAGTTCGTTGTTGATTGGAATAACTAAAATACTCTTCATTTAAAAATGAAATTTTAGTTATATAATTATTATTATACACGAGTATTTCACTATACAAAAGTTTGTTATTTTTTTTTTTACAAGTTTTCTTGAGTTGTTAAATTCGTAAATATTGTTATGTATAAGTTTACTATAAAAATATATGTAATGAAAACACAAATTTTAACATTTGATTTTTATAATAGGTAATATAAATTCCATGTTTATTGATAAAAATTTTTTATTAAAATCCTTTATATACAATTTTTCAATGAAATTAGATATTTATACATAAAAGTACGGACATACTTCGCATGTGGGTGCAGCCACTGTAGTTGGGGAGGTAGGATACAGACGGGAATTTAATGGACCATATCTGTAAGCAACGATAAACCATTGCCAATGAAAACTATTTTGAGTGGAGTTTACTTGATAGTGTTGCTTTGTAACAATATATGAAATTATATAATAATTTTATAATATAAAATGATTACAATAATGTGAGTTTCCATGACAACAATGATTGATTAAAAAGATTTAAAATTATAAAAACTTAATAATAACAAAAAATAAATAAAAACGGTAACCAATGACAACCTTATTTTTAATCCTTTTTAACCTGAAAAACCAGGTTTTCTTCATTATCTCGAATATTAATGAGAATTTCAAAAATTGACCTCTTTAAAGTACCACCCCGAGAATATTTCCTTTCAGAAAAGGTGCTATATACTTAATAATCGAAGTATGCTTTCTGGTAGAAAAAGTGTTAAAATAAAAAAAATAAAAAAATAAACATCATTGTGAAACTAATACATTCCTCGCTCCATTTAGAATCTAAAAATATTTGGTACAAGTTATTTTTTTTTAATATAGTTACATTTAAATTTAACTAATATTTTATTTTTAAAAATTATTTTATTTATAATTAAATTACCTATCATATAATTGTAGGTATAATAATGGAACTTTTATTTTGCTTTATATTTTTGATTATTTCTAAATTACAATTAAGTATATGTAAAGAAAAAATTACAAATTCATATTTTTTATTCATTTAATAATATTGCGTTAAATTTGTTGAAAATAAGTCATTTATTTGGCCAACCTGAACTCATAAGTATGAGTGTATGTAACTCATACATATGCATCAAATTAAAAGATAAGATCCATCTTTATTGGTTTTTTTTTTGTGATTATCGCACACCTTACCTTTACAGTTGAATCATGCTGCATTGTATTTTAGTACGGTGTGTGTTGCCTTGTGTCTAGGTTTGTATTTTATGATTTGTTCAGTATGAAATATATTTATACATTTATAATTTCAAAAATATCTCAAGTACAAAGTGAAATTAAGTTACCAGTATAATATTAATTATTAATAATTAATTTAAGTATTAGTTTTTATATTTCAAACTTTTTTCGCAAGTATAATTTTTTTTGTATGTTTTTAAAAGTAAAATTTATTTTTCATAGGTTTTTATATTGCATATTTATTCCATCACTAAATCAATTAGATTATTATTATTGTTAATATGAATAATATTTTAATACATACTATAAAATATTGAAATTGAATTACATGATTTTTTGTTTTAGACAATCGAGGATGAGATTAATGCAGTTAACGATAAATTGAATAGAGCTATAAAACATGGTAAAGAAATCATCGAAAAAACAAAAGATGAAGAGGAAAAAGAAATGATTCCAAAAACCATTGAATCATTAGTTGGAAAAATGAGTCAAGTAAAACTATGGTTAGATGAAAAACGTAATCAAGTAAGTTATAAACATACTTGCAAACATATATTTAAAAAAAAATTGTTTTTAATATTTGTTAAATAAACTTGAGCAATTGAGTAGTTTATAATATACAAAGTATCAAATTTGTTTTATAGCAGTAGGTATACTTTGCTATTATAAAATATTTGAATTCAGTATTATTAACCATGTTGTATAATAAACAAATGAAATAAATCACAATAATAATAATAAATTATAAAGATAATAATTTATTATAAATAATAATAAAAATTATTTAACTATCTAGCTGTAGTTAATAACGAAATATTATATCATTTCAAATATAAAAAGTTTATACTACTATAAAATAATGGGCAATGTTTGTATATTATGAGACTATTGATATATGAAACTGACATTATTATTATTATTTTTATTTAGATTGGAGACACATTGGACGCCTGGCAAAAATTCCTTTCTGTTTATGATTTGGTAATGGCTTGGTGCGAAAGCAAAACAAAATATTTAGAAGATCCAATTAATTTAAGTTCATTAGAAGCTGCAAAACAAAAATCCCATGAATTTTCGGTAATTTATCATTACAACTAAATATTGTATTTTAAATTCAACATAACATAGATTTAATCACGTAGGTATTGTAACACTTGTTTACAGGTTGCTGTGAAATCATGCAAACAACAAACCAAAAACCTAGCTGAAATGAGCAAAGAATTGGATATTATTGCCTTATCAACTGATGTTGGACAGCTGCCTGAAAAATTAGAAGAAGCTAATAATGCCAAAAATGATGTTGAAGGAAAACTTTCAGAAAAGGTAAATCATATTACTTAAAACATTATTAAATAATAATTTGTTCAAAATCTTTGAATAAAATATATTATAATAAATTACAATTGATTAAAATTATGAAGAATGCACTACTGCATGAGACATGTGAAGAATGGGAGCAATTTGAACGGAAATTAAAAGATGTTAAATCATTTATTGACAAGTCTCAAAGTGCCATAGAATCTACTACTAATAAAAAACGAACATTACGTGAACAACATGATCTAAGAGAAAAAATGTTGGCAGATATTACAATACAAAGAAAAAAGATTACATTGTCTACTGAAAAATTACAGGTTAGATAATGTGTAAAATTGTCTGTTTAAATATGCCATTACCTGGATTTTTGAATCTTAAAAAGTGGTGTACAGAAATAAAGCATTAAATTATTTTTTTGGTAATAGTTGTATTCTATGAACTTGACACAATATAGTGATGAATTATTTTAAAATTTAAATGTCATAATAAATTTAAAACTTAAGTTGGAATTCCTAATAAAAACCTTTTAAATGAAGAAATTTGAAAAATAAAATAAAAATATAATTATTCAATTTATATTTGTGAAATATGATTGAAGTTCGGTTACATGTGTTTTATAATTTTGTAATTTTTACAATTTTTATCAAAATCAATCTTAAAATTAAGAAAATAAAATAACTACATTACAATCAACTTTTTTATTACTACGTACAACTTATAATGAACTTCGTGTTAAATTTCAAGTGTTTCTGTGTGCAAACCTATGCGTTTGGGTGTTTAATGCTAAACTAGTTTTATTAATGGTAATCAAAGAAACAATTGTTAAAATTGTTTTTCGTATCTTTGGTTTACCATTGTATTATGTCACCCATTTACTTAGTTAACTTATTATATTTTGAACATGCACAATTCATATTTAAATGATTTAAAAATTCATATTAAATTCTAAAAACAATACTTTTTGGCGACATATTATGGTATGCAAAATACTAATACACACCTACAATTAACGTATAACAAAGCCATTCATTATTGTAAGACTTCTTAGCTCTGCACACAATTTAAAAATATTTAAATATTTTCCGTTTTTACAACTTATTTGAGTACTCAATTTAAATAAATCAGATTTTCAAATGTAGTTTAATTGAATAAAAATCAGATACTTAGTATTAAAATAATACTTTATACAAGTTCTATTTATGTATCTATAGTGTAAATGTAGCTATTTAAAAATATAAAAATAAAAAAATGGTTACATTACTATAATCTCAGTAGTTAAAAATATTAATAAGTTTTTAAAAGTACTACACTTTCTTTATATTGTAGGTTTTTTAACGTTTAAACTTCAGTATTTTAATTAAATTTTGTAATAAAATAACCGTTATTCAGTGTTCAATTTTAAAAATAGCATTTTTTAATTCAAATTCAGACTTTAACGTAATCTTAAATTTTTCTGAGTGGGTAATTCTTATAGAATAAAGATACCTCTTGCATCAGTTGCCTAAAAGCCAAAGTCAACCAGTAATGGGTAAAATTGGTGTGAACAATTTAATACACAATGTAAAATTTATTTATTGTTTTATATAAAATATTAATTAAAAATGTTTTAATCTAAAAGTGTTTTATTTTATTATTTATTTTAGATACATTTCCGAGCTGGTTTTGGGGGCAGTGAAAACATAGAACATTTATCTGAAGACAATTTGTCTCATCTAGATAACTTATATAAAATTGTAGAAGAACAGGCTCATAATTTAGAAGATAGTCTTTCACAGCTCGATAGATATCAACAAGTAAATGCGTACTAATGATTTGGCATACAACAATAGTACCTAACTCATATTTGTATTACAGGAAATCCAACATCTTCGGCAAAAAGTCATAACTGCCGAGCAACAATTAAGACTCACTCAGAGTCCAACATATTTACCTCATGATAGACAAAAAGCTCTACTAGAACAAAATGTAAGTTTTCATACTAATTTTAATTTAAGAGGTAGTTTATAAAAAAATTAAACATTTCTAAATGTTGGTCTTATACAGTATATTATATGCTGAATTATACAATTTTAATGTAAAATTGGCTTTCAAAATTTATTTGTAGATAATCTTATCAGTTTAATTTTAATAATTGTAGTTGGGAAGAAGGAATTAAAGGAAATTAGTGAGAATATATTTTATTTATACATTAATTACTTATTAAACAATTTAAACATTTAAATTATAATTTGTAAGCAATTAGTTGTTATAAAATTTAAAATATGTACTAAGTAAGATAGAATATTATATAATTTGTAAGACAATTTCGATGTATACATTAAAAAGATACTCTTCTGAATGAAAACATTAAAAAAAAAACCGTTCCATTGATTGGAACATTGCAGGCGTTTCAAGAACAAACACGAGTGCTGCAAAGCAAGATTAATTCAAGGACCGAACGAATCAAACTGATCATTCAACGAGGCTCCCCGATATCTGACCCATTATTAAATTAACTAGACATTTAATTGTATTTATTTAACTTCATATTCATTCCAAAATTCTATTTAAGCTATTAAAAAAAAAAAATTCCAAAATAAAAATTAGTTTCTAAAGAAATTTATTCGGTCATGCAGGACGTTCGAAACGCACTGGAATCATATCGGCATCGTTTGGATTGCACTGTGAATGCTGTACGAACGCATATCAATCATTTTATTGGTTCCAATCCTTTGTTGGCATCTACGTCATGTACAGATCCCTTAAATAATCTTAAAAATCTTCAAAAACAAACTTATGTTAGAAAACCCCGAATAGTTCTAAATTCAACTGAACCAAATCAACAATCAATATTCAAATCACGATCACCTTCTCCATTTTGGATAAAAGGACAAACTTCTTTGTATTCTGAAGTTGTCAAATCTGGTTTTGTATCAAGAAATAATAGTAGATGCATGAGCCCCAAATCAAAATCAATAGAAGGACATATAAGTCGAAAATCACATTTTAATTTACTTAAAACACCATTTGTGAGAGATAGAAGTAAATCACCTAAAGATAAGTGTCAAAAGAATGATTTTGAAAAAAGTAAATTGTTTTCCGTGCCACCAAAAACAATATTGTTATCTACCAATGGATCAGCAGTTCCATCTAAAGAATTCAAAGATAACTTAAATATTAGTACACCTAATTCACAAAATATTAAAAGGCGATCCCGGTCTAGACGGAATCAGAAGTCAAAAGACCATTTCAAAAATGAATCCGTTACTGACAAAGTAGTATTAAAAACTTCTAAATTTGAAAACATTATAATTAATCAAAGTATAAATACAAATTTATCAATAAAACCGAAAATTATTGTGTCAGATACAAAAAATCAACATAATTGTTGTACAAATGCTGAATTTCAAAATGCACATCAACCATTAGCAAAGCCTGATGTAGAAACCTGTACCCAAACCGACACAGTAGTAGATGATTTGTATGCTATTTTAAATCAGAAACTTTTAAATTCTGACACTGTAATACCTTTAAACACTATTGGCACCCTTTCTAAAGCTCAGTTACCCTTAGCTAATGTGTCTGATACTGAATATTCAAACTGTTGCTTTGATTTAAATGAACAACTGAAGGGAATATTTGGTTCAGTTGACCAGAAACACTACAAACATCATATTTTTGATCGACCACGTTCCAAATCTGACACTCGCGATCTCAATAAACTCACACAGATATTTAATAGCCAAAATACTAATGGAAAATACACGTGCTGTTTCGAACGTAGTGCTGAATCAGTAAAAAATATTTCCAGTAGGGACTTTACTTCCGGTAGACGTTCTTTTGATAAAATTTTATCCCCTTTTGGAAATGTACAAATGGCAAGTTCAGATGGAACTAACAATGAAAGCAAAAAAACCGTAAGATTAAGTGTGGAAATTTAATGTTTTATAATTGTATTGTTTTTAAAAGTAAATTTAATGTTTTTTGTGATTTGATTAATATTTGATTAGTATTTTGTTACTTAATTTGTTAAAAACATTTTTGGATTTATTATATTTGTCATGTACAGAGAAATTTTTAAATTTTTGATTATAATTCAATAGGAATGATAGGTACCTATTCTAAAGAATTGATTTTAAATATTATAAAAAGAGTACAGAGAAAACAAATAAATATATTGTAGACCTATTTTTAGTCAAATTCTGAAACTTTATCTCTATTCAAAGTAATTTTTAGAATACAATGATAAAAAAATAATAAATCTTAAAATGTATCTACAAAAGTTTAATTAAAACAAATCGCACTAACAATAATTATTATTGTAAATGTGTTTGTAGTGTATCATATAACAACTAACACATGATGGGTGATTCAATAATTTGTTATCTGTTAACATAATATTATTTGTTATTAAGTACAGAGTTATTGAAAATATTTTTTTTTCCAGAGTATAAAATCAAATTTACAAGCACTGGGTGATGAGAGTATCCCATTAGAATTAGCTATTAAACCATTTTTAACATATGATGAAGGACATATTGCAATACAAGAATTAAATTCAACACAAACAATGATTTCTTCCTTAGTTAATAGCAATGATAATCAATCAAAAACCGAAGCAATAAAAGACCTTACAACAAATGTTCAACAATTTGATAATATTTTATTAGAATTTGAAGATGAAGATAAAGATGAATTTGTAAGTTAAAAATTATAAACTCGCATAAAATTTAATGCCAAGTTTATATATATTTTTTTTATTAAAGGAAAAATTATACAATATAAGTATCAATATCAATAAATTAAAAAAGATTATAACTCAATTCACAATTTATGAAGAAATAGAAGAATTTAAAGTTTTAATTAATCAACTTAAAATCATAATGAAACAATTTGAAAATAAAAATAAAATTATTACTCAGGTATACCATCAGTTTGCATTAAATTACATTATAAGCAATACCTATATTTCTTGTAGAAAGAGAAATAATTTTAATGTATTCATATTTGAAATACACATAATTTTTAATGGAATTGTTTTTAGATTATATCAATTGTTATATTTATGAGACTTGTTAATTTATATACTGTTTCAAATTAATTTTTCAGCGAACATTAAATTATACAGATGATACTATAAGCTATTATGAAAATTTGTTATTAATTTTTAAAGATAGTGGTTTAAAAAATGAGGTAAATATATTTTTTTTATATATATTTCACAATTCCTTTATAATTTTTTGTTATATAGGTATTGTAATTGTTTTATACATTTTTTAGAATAATATAGAAGAAAACATTTTTGAATTAAAAAATAAACTTCATGAATTGGAAATGTACCAAGAAAATATTGAATTCGAAACACGCATTTTAAAACTAAAACATATAATTGAAAAACTTGAAATTATAAATTGTGAAATTTCAACAATGAAACAGGTATGTTTGCACGTTTATAATAATATTATAATATCACATATCATTTTTAGTTAGAATATGTAATAATATAATTTTTTATTTATAAGTTTAGAAAAACAAAAAAAAAATAATAAAAATAATATACCTATTAATTTTAATTTTTTTTTGTAAACATATATGGTTCTAGTTGACATTTGGTATTTGTTATATTAATGAATATATTAACATCAAATTTTCATTTGTATGTTTTATATGAATACTTTAGGATTATATTTAATTATAGAAGTTAAATCATATAAAAAATCAGTCTAATTTGTATGGATTTTAAATAACATTAAGTTTATATCTCAATTATATAATAACTGTATGCACTATATATTATGCGAACATATTATATTTTAACTTTTAATGTAAATATAAATTGTTAAAAAAAATCCATAATTTATAAAATTAATATTTTCTCTTTTCATATAAATTGACAAATTTACTGTAGCAATATATCTAACTAATAATAATAATAATAATAATATGCAATATGCTTTTTAAAGTAGGTATAATGTAATGAATTGCTATTATTTTCAAAAATATATTTAGTCCATTCCTATAATTAGATACCAGAAAACTGTCTCATATTATACGTATAGTCTTATTTATATTATTTTCTTAAAACCTATAGTATTTTTTTCAGGACACCAAATTATCTAGGTATCTATATTATAATCAATAAACTAGTTAGGTATATTTTATTTATATAAATCTATTGTTCTGTATTGTTTATTGCACATTTAAATTGAATATAGTCAAATAGATGAAAAATGCTTTATTTTCAGGACACAAAATATAATGTTGAAAGCACAGTTGTATCAAATGAATTATCTTGCATGTATTCACCTAAAGATATACATAAAACTAATGTAGAAAGCATGACAATCCCAAAATTAAATTTGTCTGTAAATTACCCAATCATAGAATCAAATTTATACGAAAAAGACTTTAAAAATAAATTGAGCATAGTAAGTCACATTGAAAAAGATAATGAAGCTAGTGTAGGAAATGTATTACAAGATAGTGAGGTGTTAAGAAGTCCAAAGTTAGTGAGAAAAGTGAATCAAGCATTAACACATGTTACTGATGATAATACTGATAAAACTAAAATTAATATTACTAATCAACAAATGTTAGACTTTCCTGAACAAACACAATCTAAAACAAGCAATTTAACTGAAACTGATAACCAAATGAAAACGCAGGCTTCAATAAATGTACATAAACAAGATCAATCAGATAAAATACATTCTAATACTCAAAAACTGGATTCACCAGAAAAAAAATCAAAGGGGTTTCTTCGTTTTAAAATGCCAAATGTATTTTCAAAAAAATCAAAACAAGGAGAAAGTGAAAGTGAAACTATATTTAATAATCAATCAGAGCAAAATTTAGAAAATGAGAATGATACTGTGAAACTTTTAAAGTATAAAAGAATGAGTAGCACAAATATTAATTCTAATAATATTTTACAAAATACGGAAGATATACATAATGATGCAAATAACCAGAAAAATGAAAATAAAAAAATTGAAGATGATGAGAATTTTAAATTTCCCGATAAAGAAATGTCACATGAAAAAGATGACCATACTTTTACTTTTACTAATATAAATGACAAAGTAGCAAAAATAATTGAAAAAAGCAATTCTAATCAACCCACTGAAAAAATGACTCAGAGTCTTCAAACTTTAATATTAAAGAACCAACTAGATGTACAAAAACGTAGCTTCGTAAACACTGGTGAGTTACAAATAATAGATAGCGAACCAGTAACAATTAAAAAAACACGAAGAATAATTAGACGTAATATAATTGTTGATGGAAAAGAAATGCAAATCGAGGAGGAAATTGATGAGCCTGAAACTAATGAGAACATTAATCTAGGTGACAAAAAAATAATTGAAGAAATATTGCATCCTGATGAAATAACAAATATTCTGCAGTCCTCTAGTATCAATGACAACAGTCAAATCTTTTCATTAAAAAAAAAACGTAAAACAATAAGACATACAATTATAATCGATGGGAAAGAGTCTATCATAGAAGAGGAAGTTGATGAACCTGAAACTAGTGAAATTATAGTTGTTAAGAAAATAATAATAGATGGCAAAGAAATAATGGAAATAGTGAAAAAACCAAGTGAAAAACAGATTAACTTGGCTGAAAATATTAGTAATATGATAACTGGCCATAATTTAATTACTACAACTAAAACTCCTAAAATAATAAAGCGCAGATTATTGGTTGATGGAAATGAAACTATAGTAGACGAGATACTAGATGAACTAGAAGGTGATGATGTGTCTAAAGAAACATCGAGCACAATTATTAAACATAGCGATGGAATTTTCAGTGAAGTAAAAGATTTAAATGACGTACAAAAAATGAATCAAATTACTGGTATAAGAAATGATATATTAAACAGTAAAACCATCATAAAATCAAGTAAAGTAACTGACGGAAATGAGATAGAAGTAAAAGAAGAATTTGATGAATTGGAAAAAGAAGACAAATCTATCAAAAATATTGATAGTTCAAAAACTAATGATTACAATTTAAAAAATATAGAAGATTCTTTCGAAATAATACCATCGTTGAGCATCGAAGAAAACCCAACAAAATCAATCAGTATAAATTTGGATGACCACAAAAGCCTGAACATCAGAAATTATTCCATCGATAAATCAGATTTAAATAAACTCTCCAAACAAGTCGAGAACTCCCCTTCATTTATAAGTAAACTTATGAGCAAAATGTCAACCTCTAAAAATAACAAGAAATCTAAAGAAAATATAAGTATTGATACTGAGGAAAGTGATAATAAACTGAAATCTGATTTGAATGTTTTCCTTGAAAAGGAAAGAGAAAATACAAATTTACATCATCAAAATCATACAGATCAATCTCAATTAGATTTTAAGATATCAGACATCGATAATACTATGATTAAGGATGATGGTTCGACTTTCATTAAAAGGAATGAATTATATCTGATAAAAGATGATGAAATTAATGAGGAAAAATCACAAAATAAAACAAATACATTAGAATTAATAAAAAAAATAGAACTTGACGGAGATGGAAATAAAATAATAGAAGAAAAAGAAGTAAATGATCCTACTTATGATATGCTTAGTGAAAAGGTTTTTAAAATAAAACCAAAGCAAGAAGAAGAAAATGTTCAAGAGAAAACACGAAAAAGCATTATAATTAAAAAAACTCATAAAATTATAAAACGTAGAGTTATAAAAGACGGAAAAGAAATGATAATAGAAACAGAAATTGACGAACCTGATACATACGAAATAACAGATAAAATAACACTAAAATCCATTTCTGACGAAAAAGAAAGTGATAGAAATATTGAAAAAATAATTGAACCAAATGAAATTAAAAACCTAACAACTAACCTTGCAAAAAGTAATAATGAGACTAATGATACTAAAAATATAAGCAAAAATCAAAAAAACAATAATACAATAATGGACGGAAGCGAAATAGTTGTCGAGAAAACAACAGATGAACTAGAAAGCCAGAAATCATTGAAAAATAAATTTATAACCATGTCAATAAATACTCAACAAATTAAATCTTCTGCTAAAACTGGACAAAACTATGGTGCAAAACAAAATACAATATATTCACCAAATGATATAGAAAATACAGAATCTCAAGAATTCGAAAAAGACCAATTTCAAGACAATAATATTAGTACTAAAAATGATTCTATTATAACAACAGAAGTTGATACTAAAAACATATCAGATGAGGCACATAATAATGAAAAAGAAAAAAGTCCAACGATAAAAACAAATAATGGGTCAAATTCATTACTAAATAAAATACGCAAGAGTCTTAAAATACCTGCTAAGTATTCAAAAACAAATAAAAAAGAAAAAGAAAAATCAAGTACTAATATAGCCGAAATCGACAATATAACCAAATCAGAACTGTACGACTTCATTAGGAAAGAAAAGGAACACACAGTATTGCATCATTTACCTAGTGATAGTGAAAATAACGAACGCAAACCAGATAAGAAAACCCTCAAAGGGTACACAACAGAAGAAAGTAAATTGATTAAAAGTACTAGTCCTGTAACAACTATATCAAAGCGCATTATCAGACGCGTAAAGATAATTAATGGAAAGGAATGTGTAATTGAATATACAATTGAGTACACTGGATCTGGTGAATCGGTAAACAAAATAACAAGAAAAACAATAGAAGATAACCATGAAGTAGTCGATGAAATAGTAGATCCAATTGAAATTAAAACGATACTTAAACAAGAGGGTGAAAAGGAATCCATCCCAAATATAAAGGAACATGTGACAATAAAAAAAACACGTAAAATTATAAAACGTAGAATTGTAGTAGGAGGAAAAGAAAAGGTAATAGAAGAGGAGATAGAGGATCCAGAATTCTTAGAAATCGATGATTCGAATGTTAAAGATGTTCCAGTAGAAAGCGATGAAACAGTGGAAGAATTTGAAAAACCGAATGTAGTACATCATATAATATCAGATCCAGAATCACAAGATGAGAACAATACAACCCACAATTTAATAACTGTAACAAAAACTCGTAGAATAATAAGGAGAAAAATAATTGTGGATGGAAAAGAATCAATAGTTGAAGAAGAAATAGAACAACCAGATTACATAAATGTGACGGAATCTGAAGGAGACAACATTGGATACGAAATCGATAGAAATGTTGTATCGACAATAAAAACTAAGAAAACAATAAGACGAACTATTATAGTTGACGGAAAAGAGCAAGTTATTGAAGAGGACATCAGTGACCCAGAAATAATCGAAATAGATCAATCAACTGATATTCAAATACCAGAGGTTACAAAAAAAACAGATAAATTTGCTTTAAAAACAAGTGAAGTAGAATTAGGAATCGAAGATGTCAAAATACCTGGTATAAATAATAAGAAAGGAAAAAAACCTAAAGGGTCCGAAAAAGTAGGAAAAGAAGATGTGTCTGTAACTGTAAAATCTTCTGGTGTACCAAGTATTGCTATGAAAAAACCAGAGATCCAAAAAACAGAAGGCAATATTAAAAATAAAAAACCAATAATACCGAATAAAGATGGTACTGAAGAGCAGTCACTTTCAGTTGAGGTGAAACCAGATGAAGTTGAAATCGAAAGTTCGACTAATGCAAAACACATCGAAGGAAATTCACCATCGTTTTTGAGTAAATTACGTAAAGGTTTAAAAATATCCACTCCAAAATCCAATAAAATGCAAAAAGACAAACCAAGTGATAATACTGTCACTCTCGGCAATAAATCCAAATCCTATTTAAACGAGTTTATTGAAAAAGAAAAGGAACATACAGTATTGCATAATTTACCAATTGATAATGAAACTGCCGAAAATAAACACTTAGTCGAAACAACTGCTGACGACGCAGTTATTGGTGGAAACTCATTGTTTTCTGGAGGCGCTTCCGTATNTGCACGGCGCATAATCAAACGCGTCATTATAATAGATGGGAAAGAAATTGTAATTGAGTATATAATTGAGTACACTGGATCTGGTAAATCGGTAAACAAAATAACGAAAAAAACAATAGAAGATGGCCATGAAATAGTAGAAGAGATAGTAGACCCCATTGATATTACAACGATACTTGAACAGGAGGTTGAAAAGGAATGCGTCCCAAATATAAAAGACCATGTGACAATAAAAAAAACACGTAAAATCATAAAACGTAGAATATTAGTAGGAGGAAGAGAAAAGGTAATAGAAGAAGCAGTAGACGATCCGGAATTCTTAGAAATCGATGATTCGAATGTTAAAGGTGTTCCTGTAGGAAGCGATGAAACATTAGAAGTATTTGAAAATCCGAATGTTGTACGTCATACATTATTTGATCCAGAATCACAAGGTGAGAACAATACAACCTACAATTTAGTAACTGTAACAAAAACACGTAGAATAATAAGGAGAAAAATAATTGTGGATGGAATAGAATCAATAGTTGATGAAGAAATAGATCATCCGGATAACATAGATATGACAGAAACCGAAGAAGAAAACAATGAGTACGAGAGCGATATAAATAGTCTATCGACAATAAAAACTAAGACAACAAGGCGAACTGTCATAGTTGACGGAAAAGAGCATGTTATTGAAGAGGACATCAGTGACCCAGAAATAATAGAAATAGATCAAACAAGTGATAGTCGAATACCAGAACTGTCGAAAAAAGTAGATGAATTTGCTGTGAGAACAAGGGAGGTAAACTTAGGAGACGAAGATTTAAATATACCTAGTTTAAGTACCATGAAAAGTAAAAAACCCAAAGATTCCGGGAAAGTTGACATCAAGGAAGATATTTCCGTGAAAATTCCATCATTCGGTGTTCCAAGTATCGATGTGAAAACACCAAAGGTCCCAGAAGTCGATGCTAAAATTGAAATTTCTAAACCGGAAATGCCCAATGTGGAATCTACTACGAATAGTGCACCTTCAGTCGAAGTGAAAGCTCCAAAAGTAGAATTTAGTGTGGCCGATGTGAAAATTCCTGGCATAAGTACTAAGAAAGGTAAAAAACCCAAAGATTCCGAGAAAGTTGACATCAAGGAAGATATATCCGTGAAAATTCCATCATTCGGTGTTCCAAGTATCGATGTGAAAACACCAAAGGTCCCAGAAGTCGATGCTAAAATTGAAATTTCTAAACCGGAAATGCCCAATGTCGAATCTATTCTGGTTCATGCACCCTCAGTTGAAGTGAAAGTTCCAAAAGTAGAATTCAGTGTGGATGATGTGAGAGTTCCTGGCTCAAGTACAAAGAAAAGTAAAAAACCCAAAGTTTCCGAGAAAGTTGACATCAAGGAAGATATATCTGTGAATATTCCATCATTCGGTGTTCCAAGTATCGATGTGAAAAAACCAAATGTTCCAGAAGTCGATGCTAAAATTGAAATTTCTAAACCGGAAATGCCCAATGTGGAATCTACTACGAATAGTGCACCTTCAGTCGAAGTGAAAGCTCCAAAAGTAGAATTCAGTGTGGCCGATGTGAAAATCCCTGGCATAAGTACTAAGAAAGGTAAAAAACCCAAAGATTCCGAGAAAGTTGACATCAAGGAAGATATNAGTTGAAATTTCTAAACCGGAAATATCCAATGTCGAATCTATTCAGGTTCATGCACCTTCAGTCGAAGTGAAAGCTCCAATAGTAGAATTCAGTGTGGCCGATGTGAAAATCCCTGGCATAAGTACTAAGAAAGGTAAAAAACCCAAAGATTCCGAGAAAGTTGACATCAAGGAAGATATATCTGTGAATATTCCATCATTCGGTGTTCCAAGTGTCGATGTGAAAAAACCAAAAGTTCCAGAAGTCGATGCTAAAATTGAAATTTCTAAACCGGAAATGCCCAATGTGGAATCTACTAAGATAAATACACCTTCAGTCGAAGTGAAAGCTCCAACAGTAGAATTCAGTGTGGCCGATGTGAAAATTCCTGGCATAAGTACTAAGAAAGGTAAAAAACCCAAAGATTCCGAGAAAGTTGTCACTAAGGAAGATATATCTGTGAATATTCCATCATTCGGTGTTCCAAGTGTCGATGTGAAAAAACCAAAAGTTCCAGAAGTCGATGCCAAAATTGAAATTTCTAAACCGGAAATGCCTAATGTCGAATCTATTCAGGTTCATGCACCTTCAGTCGAAGTGAAAGCTCTAAAAGAAGAATTCAGTGTGGCCGATGTTAAAATTCCCGGCATAAGTACTAAGAAAGATAAAAAACCCAAAGATTCCGGGAAAGTTGACATCAAGGAAGATATTTCCGTGAAAATTCCATCATTCGGTGTTCCAATTATCGATGTTAAAACACCAAAAGTTTCAGAAATCGATGCTAAAGTTGAAATTTCTAAACCGGAAATATCCAATGTCGAATCTATTCAGGTTCATGCACCTTCAGTCGAAGTGAAAGCTCCAAAAGTAGAATTTAGTGTGGCCGATGTGAAAATTCCTGGCATAAGTACTAAGAAAGGTAAAAAACCCAAAGATTCCGAGAAAGTTGACATCAAGGAAGATATATCTGTGAATATTCCATCATTCGCTGTTCCAAGTATTGATGTCAAAACACCAAAAGTTTCAGAAATCGATGCTAAAATTGATATTTCTGAACCGGAAATGCCCAATGTGGAATCTACTACGATTAATGCACCTTCAGTCGAAGTGAAAGCTCCAACAGTAGAATTCAATGTGGCCGATGTGAAAATTCCTGACATAAATACTAAGAAAGTTAAAAAACACAAAGATTCCGAGAAAGTTGACATCAAGGAAGATATATCTGTGAATATTCCATCATTCGGTGTTCCAAGTAACGACGTGAAAAAACCAAAAGTTCCAGAAGTTGATGCTAAAATTGAAATTTCTAAACCGGAAATGCCCAATGTGGAATCTACTACGAATAGTGCACCTTCAGTCGAAGTGAAAGCTCCAAAAGTAGAATTTAGTGTGGCCGATGTGAAAATTCCTGGCATAAGTACTAAGAAAGGTAAAAAACCCAAAGATTCCGAGAAAGTTGACATCAAGGAAGATACATCCGTGAAAATTCCATCATTCGGTGTTCTAAGTATCGATGTGAAAACACCAAAGGTCCCAGAAGTCGATGCTAAAATTGATATTTCTAAACCGGAAATGCCCAATGTCGAATCTATTCTGGTTCATGCACCCTCAGTTGAAGTGAAAGTTCCAAAAGTAGAATTCAGTGTGGATGATGTGAGAGTTCCTGGCTCAAGTACAAAGAAAAGTAAAAAACCCAAAGATTCCGAGAAAGTTGTCACTAAGGAAGATATATCTGTGAATATTCCATCATTCGGTGTTCCAAGTATCGATGTGAAAAAACCAAAAGTTCCAGAAGTCGATGCTAAAATTCAAATTTCTAAACCGGAAATGCCTAATGTGGAATCTACTACGAATAGTGCACCTTCAGTCGAAGTTAAAGCTCCAACAGTAGAATTCAGTGTGGCCGATGTGATAATTCCTGGCATAAGTACTAAGAAAGTTAAAAAACCCAAAGATTCCGAGAAAGTTGTCACTAAGGAAGATATATCTGTGAATATTCCATCATTCGGTGTTCCAAGTGTCGATGTTAAAACACCAACAATTCCAGAAATGGATGCCAAAATTGAAATTTCTACTTCGGAATTCCCCCATGTCGAATGTACTAAGGTGCACACACCTTTAGTTGAACGAAAAACCGATGACTTAGAAGTCGATTCTTCGATATCTGTGAAAAACATCGAGGGTAGTTCACCATCGTTCCTGAGCAATTTACGAAAGGGTCTCAAAATATCCACTTTTAAATCAAAAAAATTACCAAACGATGAACCCAATAGTACTAATTTTGCTTCAGAAGACAAATCCAAAACCTATTTGAACGAGTTTATTGAAAAAGAAAAGGAACATACAGTATTGCATAATTTACCAATTGATAATGAAACTGCCGAAAATAAACACTTAGTCGAAACAACTGCTGACGACGCAGTTATTGGTGGAAACTCATTGTTTTCTGGAGGCGCTTCCGTATCTGCACGGCGCATAATCAAACGCGTCATTATAATAGATGGGAAAGAAATTGTAATTGAGTATATAATTGAGTACACTGGATCTGGTAAATCGGTAAACAAAATAACGAAAAAAACAATAGAAGATGGCCATGAAATAGTAGAAGAGATAGTAGACCCCATTGATATTACAACGATACTTGAACAGGAGGTTGAAAAGGAATGCATCCCAAATATAAAAGACCATGTGACAATAAAAAAAACACGTAAAATTATAAAACGTAGTTTTGTAGTAGGTGGAAAAGAAAAGGTAGTAGAAGAGGAAGTAGACGATCCAGAATTTTTAGAAATCGATGACTCGAATGTGAAAGGTGTTTCAGTAGGAAGCGATGAAACAGTGGAAGTTTTTGAAAATCCGAATGTGTTACCTCAAATAATATCAGTTCCAAATTCACAAATTGAGACTAAAACTTGTAGAATAATAAGGAAAAATATAAATATTGATGGAAAACAATCAATAGTAGAAGAATTAATTGATCAACCAGACATTAGTAATTTTTTGGAAACTGATGCTAGGAAAATTGTTGTGAAGAGGTTAGTAGATCAACAAGGCAAAAAGATGTTTATATTTGATGTGGTTAATGAGCCTTTGAATTTAAGATCTGCTAAGGTAAATAATTTGTCATGTGCATGCTCTTCCCTTACAAGTTTGAGAAACAATATTTCGAGATCAGATATTAAAAACAAGTTAGTATTATACAATTCATTATACGAAGAAATTTGTGAAATATTTCAAATCATCACAGTCTACATTTCGAAACATAAAGTGAGTATATTTTGCTATTTTTTTTTTTTTTTTATGTATTATATCTATCTGTGTGTTTTTATTTTTACATAGTGCACCTTTTGAACTTTATGTTATTTGTTTTTGGTTACATGATTTTTGAATTGCATAACTGTTTTGTTACTTTACCTTGAAATCAGTATTTATTTTATTCCAATATGTTGATGTATATGGGTTCTTAAAATAATATTTCTTAAGCCAACTGTTTAATTATATTATTGTTGCTAACATGTGTATATTAATTTTTTATTAAATTTTTTTTACCAATTTTCTTAGAACTCTTTCATAGTATAATTGTTCCTGAAACTACCAATGTTATATTATTAGTACCTATTCAATTTCTTTTGCATTTTGACATTTACATTAACTATTAATACTTTATTATTTATTTTTAAAAATGTCAAAATTTTAAATGCACCTTGATAGAATTTCAAGTACCTCTTAAGGAAACAAAAAAAGAATTTATATTTAAAAATGTTTAATTATCTAATGGTCACTTATTCCAAAAATAACATATGACATAATTAATTTTAATTTATATCAAAATTAAAAAGTTTATTGTTTTTATAGTTATTTTATTTTATGTTCTCTTACTTTATGAAGTAATTAGTTTACATTGTCAGAAACATACAAATGTACTAATGATAATCTATCATGTCATATGATTATTAATACAATTTTGTACTATATTTTTATTCTTATTAATAATTCAACATTTAATTTCAAAAAGCATATACTTTAATAGCTTCATATTTTTATTTAGAATTACATTGATGCTGACTTAGAATTGAATTTGGAGGAACCTATAAATGCAAAACAAGTAATTAATCAAATTGAAGAAGTTGTGAAAGATGTTTCTAACTTAAAAGAAAAACATTTTGTTACTAATGTTGAGGAATACGATAAAATTAAAGTTATTATTGAACAACTACAAAGTAAAACACACGAGTTGAAATTCAATATTGACAACTTTAATGATAATATTGATCAAGTAGATTGGTATAAACAAAATTTGGCAATTGAAAATGCTAATAAGAAAGTAGAACAATATAAAATAGATTTTGAACAGTTGAAGAGAGGGAAATTATTACACTCGGTAAAATATTAATTAAAATTTTATTTGATAATAATAATATTTAAAATTAATAAAACCTATTTAGCTATGATAATTATTTACGCAAGTTAAATTTATATTTTATTACTACTGTTTTTTTATATTATTGCTCTGTTATATAGGATAAAGTTCAAAAATTTGAATCATTATTAGACAACAATCGCACAATTATAGATGATTTATATAATATTATTATTCTTTACAAAGTTAAAAAGAATTCAACAAATAAATTACCTGATGAGGCGTTTAAAACTTTAAAATGTGCAATCAAACTAGAAAAAGAAATTGGAAGCGCAACCCAAACTACTATCAATGAAGCGGAAATGGATGATTTAAATAGTTTTAATTCTAATCAATTAGATTTAGTGTGTGAAACTGTAAAGAATAACAACAAATATTCAACCAAATATTATAACATCAAGCATGTTCAGGTATACTAAACTCTACTATAATATTAATTATAATATTGGTTGATAAATATATTTTTTCAGGAGGATTGTGACAGGTATCATCTAGTCTCTACAAAACTTTTAAACCTAAAGTTTTTGCTAGAAACACAAAAATCCGATAAAAATCGTATGAAAAATATGGATGTAGATTTAAATAACACACTGTCCAATTTAAACAAATTATTAGTTCTTCAAAATGAATGGACCCGTTTTGAAGACGTTTTAACAGCTGAACAAAAATGGTTAGATGAAGTTGGAGTATCTATTCCTGATCTAACGAAAACCACGTCAAATAATTATGTTCAAACACTATCTAATACACAGGTAAACGAAATTAAATTAATCTTTTATAGTAATTACGACTCATGTTTAATTAGCAAGTCTTGAAGCTTATAATAAATTTTGGTTTTAATTATTAACACTAGTATTTAATTTTTTTAGTTTTGATTTTAAATCATTTACACCATAATTAATGGTCATTTTTAATGAATTAATTATTGGTCCATTATACACCTACACGTTTATGTACCTAGTTATTATTTAGTTAATCTATCAAGGTAATCTAGTATAAACTATAAACAGTGGCCATTTTTTCAGAATTTTCGTAGTGCACATTCATGTATTTGAGTTTGTTACATACACAACATTGACAAAAATTTTAAATTTAAACATCAAAATACATACCTATTTAGTTAAAATATAGGTGTAATATATGCCAGAGTATAAACTTTATGAGATTTTATCACGGACTATTTATAACTATGATTTTATCACTATTATGTTTCTATTGTAAAGTATGATAGGATTTTTCAATAATAACTACAATTAAAATAAATCAGTATTATTTTTTTTTTTTTTTTTTTTTTTTTTGTATTTGTAGCTATTATTAACTAATTTTCTCAGTTTTCTCAATATATTCGAAAATTTGGTAAAAAAAAAAAAAAAAAAAAACGGGAAAATGTACGAATTTATAAATATTACAACCTCTTTATTTTCCTATGAACAACTTTAATATTTAATGCATATGTAATTATTTTACTATACTACATAACATATCAACTGAATTCTGCTGAAAATCGTTTTTTCGTTAGCTATGGTTTATCGTTGCTTCCAGATATATATTAAATTTTCGTTTGTCTCCTACCTCCCAACTTCCCACCTACAACAGTGACTGCAGTGACTGCATCCATGTGTGAAGTATGTTCTTTTTAATAGCTATTATGCAATTAAACTAATATTCATGGTTTTTTTTGTATAAAAGTAAACTTATTTATTACATAATATTTAATATATACAAGAAGTTGTAATGATAGTTATGGTTTTTCGGAAAGGGGAAGGATTGCAAAATGTTTGTTGCACTGGTGTCCCTAGTCACTAAAATTGTATATATGCCACTATTTACAGTTTACACCACATAGCATAAAAAATATAGCCCAATGCTGGCCAAACTCAGGCCTGCATAAGTGTCAGCTAAATGTAATTGAAATTTTAGCTCTCTCCCAAAATAAATTGGGTATTGATATAGCCTATAGACAGTTTACTCGTAATCGTACTATACTCTATTCACCCTAAGTTGACCCGCTTTCGCGCATTTATACTGAGCTGTCGTGGTTTGTGATTGGTTAGTGATGTTTGACGATCGTCGTTGCTCGACATTGACCATGCATACACAGGTGTTTTTTTCGAGAGGTTTTCGTTGAGCGAGAGGGTAGAGTATACCTATGTTCAAAATTTTGATAAATTACAAAAGTTTTTCTGCCCAAATATGACAACACTGTGTACACAATTTAAATTTTTTTTTTTTGGTTTGAGTATACTTGTCTATAATATTATTACGTTTTTTTAGGTAAGATTTTTTTTCCGATATATTGATAGGTACCTAGGTAACTGTTGATTATATACCAACCTATCATGGTATATTAGCATCGATACTAGATCTACGTTAAAATATCGAAAGTCGTCGATATTTTACCATCCTTAAGTTTATTGTTTAATATACAGGCACAATGAAAATGACTACTACCGTCGTAGTTATCCGG
Source organism: Cinara cedri (assembly GCA_902439185.1). Lineage (NCBI taxonomy): Eukaryota > Metazoa > Arthropoda > Insecta > Hemiptera > Aphididae > Cinara > Cinara cedri. The sequence goes on along the minus strand of CABPRJ010000535.1, from coordinate 26,815 downwards.
ATAATTTTTTTGCTCTATAAAACTATAAATAATGTAGATACACAGTAATTTTATTATCAAAATTAATATTTCTAAGATAAAACAATAATGCTAATATTAAACTATCTAATATCTGATAAATAGGATTCTAAGTGAATTTGATTTCTGTTTTTTTTTTTTTTTTAATTATCTTGGAATTATTTAAGCGTTACTTTAAAATTATTTTTTAAGTTTCACCCCTATCTACATCATATAAATAAGTTAAATAAGTGTATACTTTTGTTTTTCAGATGGGAACCTCCCTTTTTGAACACAGATTTTCATAGGCAATATTTGTCTAGACATTTTGATATGTGTAACACTAATATCAGGTTTACTGTTTATGAGTTATAACCCTTTTTAAGTTTTAACCATAAGGGAAAAATTATCAATTCATCATTTAAAAATAAATTTACAATTTATTACTATATAATATTTAGTTTAGTCTATGTAAGACTTTAAGTAAGCTACTATCTTTCTGTCCCTAAAAAAAAATACACTTTAAGTCCTAACAGTAACAGTTAGACTAGCAAATATGGGAAAATTAACAATGAACATGGAACATTGACGTGTAATAAAAATGAAATTAAACTACATAGAAAACTACTGGAACCACACCCAATCATTCTTCATAATGTATAATATTATTATAATTGATAAACATAAATAATTTAAATTTATAATAAGAATAATAATTATTTGTTCAAATATTATATATTTTCCTAATAAACTAATGTAAAATTTTTACTTGTTTATAGAATACAATTACTGAAGTAGCAATTCATTACGACAAATTGATTTATTTGAAAGACATTATAGAAAATCTACAGGATCGAATTGATGTGAAGTCATTATTATACATATGTGAACAACACACGAATGATACATTCAAATTGAAAAATAATTTAATGACTAAGGAAATTAGGTTGATCACCTTCAAGAAACCATTTGATAAGTACAGTGATTTAAAGTATAATATTGAGTCAAATTTATCACATATAGCATCAAATTTGGATAACATTACATCTAACAAGGAAATTACTGATACTAATGTATGAATAAACATCATTATAAATAATTAAAATGTTTAGTTATTGGTAAAATAATATATTTCTAGATAACCCTATCCAAGTTAGAAATTTTAGAAGAATCTCTTAAAACTTGTTCTGATAATTTAAACGAATCGCTTGATATCTTGCCGATTTCTGATGGACAGAGTGAAATTGAAGCAGTAGGAGTGCTTGCAACAAAATGCAAGGAATTGAACAAAAAACTGCATAAATTAAAATCATCCAAGGGCAAAGGTGACATTTCAAAAATACTAAAGCGCCTCGAAATTACTTTAGAAAAACCAAAAGAAACTGTACTAGACCATACTCAAAAACTAAAAGTATGAAAAATATTTACCAATTTTAATTTTTTTTTTTCAAATGTTTAATTAATATTAATTTTCCAGGGTGTTTTATATGAAATAAATGCCGTCGAAATCCACGATAAAGACGAACATTTAATTAAACAATTAAGTGCTTTAGAAAATCAATGCAACGGTGAATTAACATACTGTTCTGATTTATGTAGTAAAATTGTAACCTTACGTAATCATATGTTTGACTTAACTAATGATTTAAATAAGATAGATTTTACTTTGTCAGAAATAGAAAATGAATCACACAAAGATAGACACACTACAGAAACGGCAATATCTAATACATATCATGTAAGTTGTAAAGATTACACCAGATTATATCAATAAAATAAGCAAAATTTTAATTTGTAATCAATATAATTTACAGCATGTAACAGATAATATGAAAAATATACAACAAACACTATTGTTGATTAATCAAGAATTTAAAAAATTAAAAGACAATATGAAACTCTTTAAAAAAGAAAGAAAAACGTTGGAGTCCGAAATAAATGAAATTGAAAAACGGTACAAACAATTAAAAACAAAACATCAACATCTACACAAAACATTGGAGACTAAATGTAACTATTGGGTAACTGTTGACGAGCTACTATTAAAAATGAGAACAAAAAGCAATCAAATTAATCATTTGATTATAATTAATCCCGATTTGGATATCCTGGCTAACAAATATTTGGAATCCGTGCTAAAAAATCTAAAGGTAACAATTTTTAACTATTTACTAAATGGTTAATATTAATTATATTAAAAATAAATTGAATAATATAAATTAAAATCTACTTGGTTGATTTATCAACAATTGTTTATTCGATAATAATTTTAAACTTTATTTTTGTTTGGGTTTAAAATATTGTTTAAATAAGGAATATATTGTGTTTTACTACATAACGTGATTTTTTAACTATTTATTTTCTATCTATTAACAACTTTTTATTAATAAAAATATTTGATTTTCTTTGTAGATTTCACAATAATAATTGGAAAAAAAAAACCGGGGTAATATTAGGTCTGAAAACCGAGTAAATTTACGAAAATTGAACGGTTTTTGTTATTTTAGATTTTGTTTTATTCCTATAATTCAGTAAAAATCTGTAATTTTCAATAAATACTTATATTAGCTCTTTCTAGACGTACCAGTTTTTTAGCTAGTTATTTTTTCTTCTTTTATGGTTAAAAGGCCTTTCGAGACCATACATTTTACACCCACTCCTCCATTCTTTTCTATCTATTGTTCTTTCCTTCTAATTCGTGCTTCCTCCTAATGATTATACATTCTTTCTGACTAAGTCTCCCCATCTTATTTTGGGGCTCTTAATTGGTCTTTTCCACACGTATTTAGCTAATTATAGGTATTTTGAAGGTTTGAGTAATTTTTTTTTGTTTTTATTTAGTTTTATGTGAATTGAATGTTCAAAATTTAACAAGGTTAATCATAAATTTTATATATTGGCGAAACAAGAATAATTTATGTTTTAAAAAGAGTACTTCCTATTTCTGAAAACTAAATAAATAATGCAATTGTTATAATTATTAATTCAATTGTGGCACAATGGTAACTGACTAGAAATCACCTGAAAAATATATTTTTATCATATTAAAATTATAAAAATCAAATATGAGCCGCTCTTTATGGATTACATTTTGTGATAAAAATAGATTTTCTAGTTTTTTACTTATTTTGAATACCAAGTATCCAAGTATTACAAACTATCAAAATAGTTAGTAAAATATTAATTAAATTTTTTAAAAAAAAATGTATACTATCGAACTATGGACAATATACCTGACCCCTTTGTCCTCCCCCATTAGCTATACATGCTTGATCAACTCTCCAAATTTTACATTTTATATTTTCAAACTCATCGGTAACCTATTTTTAAGCCCGATATTTTTTTAAATTTCTGTTACTGTTCTGCAGGATAATTATACGGGCTCACGGCGAATCCGAAGATTTATATTATACTAACACGATTATTATTATATTTCTTTTATTTACATTATTATGCTTCAACACCTATAGTAATAGAAAAAAAACAAATTGGCAAAGACTCCCCTTGCCCCCCTACAGCTGACGCTCTTGCTCTATACAAAGTCTATATAAATATAGGTGTTTATTGAAAAATAAAATTATGCAGATGGTTAATTTATTTATGTCATAGGGTGACCGTATATGGAAAATAAAAAAACGGGACATTTGTTACTCCCCCCCCCTCTCTAAAAAAAACCCTCAACCATATACATTCACATAATATATGCACATAATTATTTTCTTATTACTTTACCCTTTTCGAGTAATTTAATCTGAATAATAAGTGTTTAAATGTTTCGGAATATTTTCTTTTTATTATTCTTTAAAAAACACAATGTTGCATTTCAAAACTATTATAATTTTTTAAACAATCAGAAAAATTCAATTTTTAATATTAATAGTTTACAATTAAACAATACATTTTTTTGAACAAGAATTAGGAGAATTACACCATCAGCTATCTTCATTTCTTATGAATTTGAATTCCTTTTTCCATACTTTGCACGCTTTTTTCATAATTTTCTGAAGAAATTATTGAATTTCACAATTTTGGGTGCTTCAAAAGAAATTCATAAAATTGTGAATAGGTGAAGCTTTTAAAATTTTGTAATACGCCATACATGTCTCATTCTTATCGCTAATTTTATTATTGGCATTAAAACTCGATTTTCGTTTCACAAAAACTGTTATCTGTTATTTATAACTTTAGTTTCAAATTTTGAAAGAACGTCCTATAATAATGGAGACAGGTGCAGCCACTGTTATAGATAATTTAATGTATACCTGTAAGTAACAATAAATCATTTCTTACGAAAAAACGATTCTGAGCGGAGTTCAGTTGATAGTTCACTTTGTCAACAATATATATGTGTCATTTTTTAGTAGAATAAATAAATAGGCTATATATATTTTAAAAATATTAGTTTTATGATGTACCGATTTGCTCAGTTTTCCTACGTTTTTCCCAGTTTTCCCATATTTTATCCCGGTTTTTCAACATTTTTTGGGAAAACTCTTTGGAAAATCGAAAAATGGCCTCTCCAAAGTATGTCCCTAGTGAAATTTCCATTTAGAAATATTGCTATCATTAAAAGTTTATTTAGAGCAAAATTATAGGTGGAAAAGTTGAGCACAGAAAAAAAGGAGGCCATAATATATTTTAACTAATACCTACATTTCTTATATTTTCCCGTTTTTTTTTTCGGTTTTTCAAACTTGATGAGAAGACTCCTGAGAGAATCAAAATATGACCTGCCTAAAGTACCTCCCCACGCCAATTTTATTTCAGAAAAGGTGCTAAAACTAGAAATCCGAACAAGTCTTCCAGTAGAAAAGTTGTGCACAGATAAAAACAAAAAAAAAAATAATAAACCCCCACGTAACTTTTTTCTGGACAGAGCACTAATTTTGAAAATATTACCGTTCGCTAGCACTAATTCAGCACTGAATATTAGTACTAGAAAGAAAATTAGTACTTAATATCCGTCCACTAACTTCACGGATTTTAAGTCTTCTAGAAGAAAAGTTTCGCACAAATAAAAAAACAAATAAACATCTTTGTAAAACTATAAGCTTCTTCGCTCCTCTTAGAATCTAAAATACGAATAACTATTTTATATTTGTTTCATACATTGATATTTTTTTCATCAAATTAATATAATTATATGGAAATAACGGGATAAAAAGTGTCCCGTTTGAAGTTCGTCGGAACAACGGGAGTTAATGATCAAAAAATGGACAATCCCATTCTAAACGGGATGTCTGGTCACCTTAATATATGAGCATTTATAGATCGCACGCTCGATCGCCGTTATATTATAATATTGCACGTACTCATAGATATTGTAAAAAAAAAAAAAGAAATAATAACTACCGAACTTATATTTCACAAAACAAAGTCGAACCACGCGCGTATCTCGTCGTCATTCTTTCCAAGACATCGGCCAAAAACCGAAAGGCATGTGTGCATATACAAAAATAAAACCGTTCTATTTCCAGCGCGGGGTACCGTCGAGCGGCGATGGATCACGTCGTCATAGCCGACGATTTTCACACTCTTCTCCCGTAAACTCTGGAGATTTATTTTTAATCCCGGACACGGGAACCGATAAAACTCGACAGAAACGCGACCGCTAATGCATACGATCATTTTTTTTTTATCTATAGGCGGATTATAAGTCTTTTATGTAGGTCTTTTCCCGTGAGTTTTATTCGAACATGCCGTGTAAATCATTTTTTTTTTCTTGCGCCGTTATTGATGCTTTCCTCAAAACACTATCCTCTATCAGACTTTTCATAACCCGTAGTTGTTGTATGTTCGATACTGCAGTATGTTTTACGTACGATTTTGAACCAAATGACTCGTTCCGATCGAATTCATTACGGGAGTTTTCTGATAGAACATTTTATTGTCCAGTCGGTGTATTGAAAAGATTATTATTATTTTTTTGTTGGCCATGCACTTTTTTATAATCAGGAAAAACGAGAAAAAAATAGTTACTACTCGAAAATGACGTGACATTGCCAGAAGAATATTTCGGGGGAAAAGTGATGAATTTCGTAATTCTCTTATTCAGTTTTGATAATTAATTTTCTATAAATTAATACTTAAGAAGTTATAGTCCAGATATATCGAGGGTGGATGAGGAGGAGGGGGGTTATAAGTTTCTACTTCCCAGTTTTCACTGCAGACAACTACAGCACTTCGTGTGTTGGTGTTTAGTTACTGCGTAAAAATGATCAGAGTAAAAAATAATAATATGTACATAATTTGGGCAAGGTTGAGCACAAATTAGTTTAAAATTTATATTTTAGGTTAATTTAAAATTTTTAAAATTCTTAACATTTGTATTTAACTCGACTTACTTTCGTACATTTACTGTATGAATATAGAGATCATTTTGAATTATAATTAAATTAACTGAAATTTCATTCAAGTTGAATTGTTAATAACATATTTCATTGAGTAGGTATTGCATACATTTTATAATATGTTTACTACCGTGTAATAAATTGTCGTCTAATGTTAGGCAGTAAGTTATATTAATTTCATTTTCGAATTCATTATTAACTTGACTCGCACAGATATAAATATTAAATTATCCTCTATATACCTTCCCAATCACTAACCTACAACAGTGGTTCACCCACCGTGCGAAGTGTGTCGTTCTTTTTTTCTCTTTTTGCTCAATTAATTCAACACTTGACTGTAGGTAAATATTATCATGCATTGCATTGACAGTCAAATATTGGTAAAACGATACGCGATTGTAAACGGTACCTACGCGTAGGTTTACGTAAAACTTGTGCTCCCGTCTGTGACGTACGAATTAAAAATCGCCGTGTATCACTCTGTAGGTATTCCTATAATAATATTTTATTTTATTTTTCGTTTTACCGCCGCGCCGCCAATCGCACGCAGCTGTGTGGAAAAAAAACTGCACCGGCCGGTCGCCGCGGCTCAGTTATACCGCGTTTCTCACTGCAACGCTCGCGAACACCGCGCACACATGAACGCGATCAGGATCACATAGTATTATTATCATTATTTACAATTGTTATCATTACAGTATTATTATTATTATCATTAATACTATTGTTATGCAAACATTTCGGTCGTCGCCGCCGCACACTCGACAGTTTCGCGCCGGCAGTGTTGTTACGTACGCGTACGTGTTCGCACAAACGTTGCTTAGTGCCGAATTCAATTAATTCAATTAATATTTCTCAGACACAATATTTTCGATGTCGGAGAAACAATAACGGGACTTGTTTATTTATATTAACACGCCTATTATAAATCCGCGAACTCAGTCGACGGGAAAAATCGGATTGCACAAAAAAATATAATTTTACCTATACATTACTCTATATAGCCGTTAAACCGTGTCGAAGACGTTTGAATATTTCATTTCCCGTGATTCCGGAGCTGTTAATGTTGTGCACCGGGTTTGTTTATTTATTTTTGTTTTTACTAATGTTTAAAACCAAAAATACGTATTTACTAAAAAAAAAAAATAAATACGTTCCCCTCTCCCTAATCGGTAGATATTTGATAACTGGCATTTTGACAAAAAATTACGTTTAACTCGTTTTCAAACCGTAGATGAGTATTTATGTATAATTCGATCTGACCTTTCGGCGATTAGAGAACATAAATGCAAATTCAAACACCAGCTACGTTGTATGTCCAATCGAATTCCTACCACACGTCATGTCCTTAATAAAAGAAAACAAACGATTTTAACTGTGTATACCTACTAACAGTTTAAAAATATTTGTTTAGCTATAGGTACATAATTCGAATCATTTTTTATTTAATTTTACTATGGTCCGATCAACCGACTATTATAACCGTATTTGAGGTACCTATATATCTGATCGAAAATTATAATTTGAAATACAAATTTATAACACATTTTTATTTCCTAAATATTCAGTGCTATTCGATAATATTAAAATTAGATTATAATAGAGAATTCGTGTCATATAAATCAACCTACGAGTCAAACAAAAATACACACAAAACAATTATTGAAATAAATTCTAAATTTCTAATTACCTATTTTGCATCCGTAGTTATAAGACTCTCTCTCTCGAAAAAAATGCTTTATTTAAAAAATTATGACGAATAAACTTAATAGATAACAACATTAATTTTAGTAAAATTAAACACATGGTGTATAATATTATACCTAATCGTTCTAAATTTAACGGAGAAAGCTGTTTCTAAAATTTGTGGTATTTTTTATTATTATTTTTGTTTTTTTGTTTTATATGTAACAAATTAATCGTCTCAATGTATTCATAAATTCATTTGACACAATAAGTTTCATAAGAACAAAATCATGCGTATTCCGTGTACAGCTCAAAACGATATATTAATATCTAACAGCGTGGATGCTTAATATTTTTAATTTAACAAGATAATATTATTATTATCAATTATATGGTTAACAATTATCGAGTAGGTATACTATCTATCGATTAATAGGTTTAAAATTGTATGCGTTATTATTTTTATTTTTTATTATCGTTGTTATTTAAACGACGATAACCTATCTTAATAAGCTACCTTAATATTATATCGATTAATGGGTTAAACATTGTATGTGTTTTATATTTATTTTTCCTTATAATTAAGTGATCGCGACAATGAAGTACGTTTTTCTTCCGAGTTACTCTTAGGTTATTATTTACTTCTAATTGGCAGGAGGAGTAGTAAACGTATTGGCCAACGGAATTTTAATATCGGGAGTCTAGCCGTTTAATTGTCTTCTTTTGCTCCTTGTCAGTGTAGTCTACACACATATCCATACAATTGAAGGTCTCTCGAAGAATAGACAATATTTATTTTACTAGGTTCGTCTACGATGCATAATAAATTATTTTATCTTTTCATTAACCTATATTCTTTCACAGATATTTCTTAGTATAGATACCTACCTAATAATAATTAATTTCTAACTGCACATCGTAAATCGATTACATCACGTTTAAAACCCGCTCGTTTTATATAGCTACCTATATAGCTGCAGAAGTGATAACAATGTATTATAATAATAACGCGTTTTCATAATAATAAAATTTTTTTTAATATTTCCGTAGAGAAAAATATCGTCTAAACCATTCTATCCGTGAGCAATTTGTAAATAAATAAATAACTTTCGTGTTTAAATTTTGAGGAGGATAAAGTAAAAACCCTTAGGTTTATTATGCCGAATATCGAAAACGTATTTTTGAATTTAACCCCGGTCAAATATATTAACTAAAACGATTAGCACTAAGTATTTTAAATATTTAAGTAATAGTACTTTCGTAAATTAATTTTGAAATCGTATAAATTTATATTGGTATATTAGCATTTGGCATATTTGCGCACATTAAAAATAATCTCAATACGACGAACTAACGCGTTTTAATTATTACTCGATATTTACCAGAATTATTACTTGTTATATTTACTAGAACACATTAAAAAATATACGCAAAAACACATATGTTTGTATCTCTTTTTTGATTATTACAAATGTAATATATATATATATAACAACAACAAATTAGGTTAGGAAAGGCTAGGTTAGGTAATTAAATAATTCGCACTCTGAAAGGCGGCTTCGTTGAGAAGAGTAGGTATGCAGGACTAACGCACCTCCCTAGGTTCGGCAAATCCTAAAAAAAAGGTAATTAAATAATCAAAAAAAAATATTTGTGTTCAAAATTGTATAATAGTTTATTTTGACATAATCTTGACGGCTCTCTTTTTATTCGGGCGTTTTCAAAATGTTACGTATTTACCTACTAAAAATCTAATTTATTACTTAACTTAAGCAATATTTTTAACAGCTTTGATCATAGCCATATAAAAAATAACCCTATAAGTATATTATAATAATTTTTTAACTAGGTACTTTTAATAGTGTGGATAGGTATATTTTTAATTTCGAAATGATGAATTCATAATACCTGCTTATACTTATAAGTACACATAAAAACAAAAATGTGAAGTATGCATTCTTTGATATATTATTCGGGATGGGAGCCTAATTAAATAGTAAATAATAATATACCTACCTAATGTTCGTATTTCGATTTATTCAATGTCATAGTACTATTATACAAACAACGTATTGTTTTTCGTTTAGGTCGTAAAGTCTTACTTTTACGTCATAAATTAAAAATATATAAATAGGTGCGTAAGTATAATATTAGATAATTATGGTCTATTCGCATGTTTAAAAATAAGTATACAGCACACAAATGTGACTCGATAAGCGTATTTGAATCTTTAAAAAATTATATTCTAATATAGGTACTGCAATATATTGTTTGACTCTAATTTTCGAATGAAATGCTTTGTCATTATTATCACTTCCACAGTGTAGGCATTGCAACTTGATTACATTTAAGTACGTGCTAGTGTTGAAAAATATGACAGAAATATTAACTTATGTATGTAACTTATTATGTAGTCTATAGTTAAAATACCAACGCACGTGCGTCAAATATCAAATATATATTCGAATTATTCAATTGAAATAATAAAATTGGTCCATTAAATAAAGCAAAATACATGTTTGATATATTAATTATCTATAATAAAAACATAACTGTATAAAATTATTGATTATTATTAAATTTATAGGATGTTCGAAGTTCTTATGACAAAGAGAATAAAGCAATTTTGGGTGACATAGAAAACTTACGGAAGAAAGGCGATCGACAGCAAATTGATGAGCTGATCGACAGTGATCTAAGCCAATGGACTGAAACAGGAGTAACTGTAAAACAATTGATTGAACGTTATGAAAAAGCATTAAAAACCTTAAACAATTATCATCAATTAAAAGAGTCTACAAATGATTGGTTGAACGGTAAACTATTGTCGCTTGAAACCACCGAAGATGTTTCGGATAAGACAAAATCAATTGAAAAACAAAAAGAAAATTTGGTCGAATTACGGAACATGATAACGGACGTAGCTGAGACGATTGGGCTGAATCCAGACGATGTTCCGCTGAACGAAATCGAAGAGTTAAGTTTGAAACTTGAAAAAGTTCAAAAACTTCTCTCTGAACTCGGAGATGTCGCGACTAAAAAAAATAAAATTTCAAGTTATATTGAAGATACAAAACGACTTTTACATGATATCGAAAAGGTATGTGCACAATTTTACAACAGAATATAATAAAATATATTTAATGTTAATAAAATGTATATAAAAAAAAACTTTCTGGATATTTACTGCTTATTGATTTGCCCTCTTTACTAATAATCCGATAAAAAGTTTTAATGGTTCCTAAAAGTAAAAACAGAGGCGTGCAATTTTCAATAAAAACCATTTCGTAAAACTTATAGCACTTTTTCTATGTGTAGTGTGTACTTTATTATAAAAGTTTAAAAGTAATTACTATTATTTTCATCTTAAACAAAGACCACATTCCTACTGCATATTATTATTCTATTTGTATTTTTTATTTAAATGAAACTAAGAGTAGGTATAATACTTTCTTTTTTTTTTCAGAACTCGTCAAAATCTATTAAGAATAATGACGAAACCCTATCCGAGTTAAGAAATAAATTATTAGATTTGAATAAATCAAAAAAAGAAATGGACGAATCGTATGACATAGACAACTTTGAAATACCTCTTACTGAAAATAGAACATACTCTATAATAGAAGTATTCCAGGTAAAATTGATTAGCTTTAATATAATGGTAGACAATACTTACCTATATATCAAATTACATTTTGTTTTAGCTTTGGCAGCAAATATTTAAAGATACTTTCCAACAGTACCGAAAATTATCGTGTTCTCTACTTGAAAATGAGAACAATATAGCTGTATTTGAACTGTGGCATGATTATCTAATGTATGTACAAGAATTTTTAAAAGCTCCTGTTCCCGGTGACTTCCATTCATTGACAAGTCACGAAAGACTTTGTCAAGTACATCAAGAAGTATTAATCAGTCAAATAGATACTATACCTAATCGTATGAACAAGCCAGATATTATCTCTGACACTGTAACAATGGAAAGGTTTACTTCTTTAATGGATCTGCATAACGAAACTATGACTAAACTTGAAAATATTCACCAAGAAGTATGGACTAAACTAGGACATTGGAAAGAATATCGAACAATTGTCAAGAATGTTTATGAATGGTTGTGGAAGGTTGAAAAAGCTCATTCAAATTTAAATCTAAAATTCATCAACACTAGAAGACTACCACAACTCAAAACACAAATAACTGTAAGTATATAACTTATAGAATTTTTTATTCCTATTAAAATATTATATAATAAATATATTATTAACTTATATTAATATTATCGACTGAGTTGTAATAATATAAATTTTAAATTATTTTCCAGAATCTATTAAGTTGTTTGGCTGAAGAACGTTCACAAATTGAAGACTTGGAACAACGACAAAATACAATTTTCACATACTGTGATAAATCAACTGAAACGGGCCACAGGAAAGAACTAATAGCAATAAGTCAGAGAGTGAATGAAATCCAAGCGTCATTAGAAGTGTGGAATGGTTACCTAGAAAATATTGAAAAACTTACCAGCTCTTTTAATACTGAAAGCACTGAAATTGATAAAGTATTGCAAGACGTGCAAGTTAAACTCGATACTTTAAAAAATGAATTTAATTCGAAAAATGAGGATATAGTACCATCTGATAAATTGAGCATAGAAACAAATAAAATACAAGAATTAAACAGCTGCTTGAAACAATTGGACACTCAACTCTCATCTACTACAGATATACGAGATAAATTAAAAGATTCTCTAGATCCAATAGAAATTCGTTCATTTGGCCAAAAACTTCGATTCTTAAAATATCATCAAAAAGATTTGCAATATCAGTTGTTCTTGTATTCCTGTCAAATTGACAATTTATTATATAAACCTCAAGAATTCACTCATAGGTAATTTTCCCATATTATTATTTGCATTAGTTGTATTATAATTATATGTTATTTTTGTTCCCAGGTACACAAGATTTAGAAACTGGGCCATAGACACAGAAACTCAATTGAAAAATTTAACTAAATCTTTGAAAGACCCGAAATTTGCTATTGATGTGCTGAAACCTGAATTTGAATCTCAGATTAATTCAAAACAAAAAGAATTTAATTGGTTGAATAATGCAGGAGAAAAACTAATTAAAGCAGAATCCCAATTGAATCCAGAATTAGTGTTTACTACTGAATCTAATATAAAAGAAACAAATGAGCACTGGAATAATTTAAACAGTTCATTATTTAAATATACAGTAGAATTACCTGCAACAATTTTGGTAAGTTGTTATTCATTAACTAGTTTTTTTGACTTATTCTAATTAATTAATTTTTAGAACACAAATAAATTATTTGATGAAATCAATGCCTTTAAAATTTGGATTAGTGACTTTGAATCAAAAATAAATATCCCTATCGTTTTTAATGACCGTTCAGAAAATAATTTAAAAGAAGAACTAAAAAGTATAGATGTAAGTAATAGTTTTATTATTATCATTATTATTTATTAAAATTCCTAAGATGTTTGATAAGTTAATAAAAATATTTAAATAACAAGCTTTTTTTTATAATTATTATTTTACTAGTTCAAAATATGTGTATTTTTAAAGGTATTGAATAACAAGTTTAAAGAAAAATTAACAGAATTTAACGAATTAATGGTTAAATGCAATGAACATTTTACAACTGATCATAGCTCAAATGATTCTGATAGTGTTCAAGATTTACAGAATCCATTGAAGACATTACCCATCAGGTAAATAATTATTTTTACATTTTAAATTTATTTGTATAATAAAGCATTATCTAATTTCGGATTTATTTATAGCTGGAAAAATGTAGAAAACAAATTGAATGACAAACGCGTACGAGTATTGAGTGCATGGGAAGAATTACAAACAATACTTAGTTTAATTGATATAGAAGTTAAATGGTTAGATCGTTTAAATATTGCTATTGAAGATTATAAGAAACAAAGTTTAATAGAACACAAAAGTCTATCTGGTTTAATCAGCCATTTTGAAGTAAGAAAATGATATTATAAAATATAAAATATATTATATATTACATTTTTAATTTATTTAAATATTATTTATTATATACTCAAATTATATTAAAAAATTAGCAGGAACAACAAAATGCAAAGGACAAGTTTTCCAAGTTAGAACTTGCCGTTTCTATATCACGTTCTACGTATACTGCCAAATTTATTGATGATGAAATTGAAGCGATTAGAAAAAATAGAGAATCATTATTTGAAAAAATCAACTTGATACTTGTTGTACTTAAAAAGTCATTAACGTTATGGAAAGATTTCATTAATGCACATGGAAGGGCTGTGGTGACACTCACACAAGTTGACACAAAACTAATTGAACTCGAATTGTTGGATAAAACTGACAATACTGACGAAGGAAGTGCACGTGTAATGGAAAAAGACCTTGGAAATTTGCAGGTATAATTTGAATAACAATTTCATTACAAACAATTATACTAAAAGTGTATATTGCATACATAGATTCGTTTAAACATTATAATTTTTTTAACTAAAATACTTTTTATTCTTCAGATATTAGAAATGGAGATGAAAAAATACGGAGGACTTCTTGAGAAAGCAGATGCTCTAGGTCTTCAGTTAATGACTGAAAGTACTCCAGATGATATAAAAAATATTCAGAAAATGATTGATGAGTATCAAATGTTATGGAAAGATATCAACAGTCGTATTGAAAAATTGAAAGTGACATGTGTTCAAGAAGCCTCTTGTAGGAAGAAGGTAAAAAATAAAAAAATCATTTGTATTAATATTAATTGTATTATTTTTCTATTTATTTATTTGTTTATTTATTGGATTTACAGCGATCGGTGAATGAAGAAGTTCAAGTAGAAACATTGAAGTTTGGTAAGGATTCACAAGTACAAGTCAACACGCTCCCCACTGAATTACTCAGAAAAGACTCGTTTCAATATGAATTACAAACAGCAATATCAAATGCTACCACACACTTAAACGAATTAGAATTAGCAATTCAAAAGTCTGACAAAAATCTGTCCAAAAACATCGCGACATGCCAAATGTCCATAGACCTGATCAAACATCTCAGTGTTATATTGAAAACACAGTGCGGTGTATCCGAATCCGATATAACCATAATAAGATCCGAAGAATTATTAACCAAATATGAGGAACTACTTGTGAAATTCCGATCACAACAGCAAATTGGTCAATCCAAGTAAGCATCTAACGAAACAATACACCAGTACATACTTTAGTAACTAAATGTATTAAAAGTTAAACTACTGTGTTCTCATTTTTAGAAGTAGCAGTTCGGCATTGTGTCCTTTATGTTCCGAACAGAACTGGTCTCAGTTTGAAAACGATATGTGGCGCTTGGAACATTGGATACAATCTACTGAAGCGAAACTTAGTGTTCAACCGAAAGTACCGCCATCGAAGATAGAACAACTCGAAGATGTTATTCAAGAACACAGAGTACGTATAATATACAATTGTAGATTACTTAACTTAATTTACATAAAGATTTCTATGTTTTCTCCTCAGTTTTAGCGTTTACGATTATATTTTTAATCGTTACATATTACAAGTTTTCGAATTTTTTAAATATACTTCACAGTGTATCTGCACTTTACGAAAAACTTTTATTTATTTTTTACCTGATTTACACCTATATTAATTTATTGAAAACTTAACACGATATTATTATCATGTGTATCATGTATAGGAACTTCTGCTGTACTTGGACAGTCACCGCAATATCGTGAAATCGTTGAACGTGATCGGTCATCATTTGGCCGAACACAGCAATGATGTGGAAAGAGCGAATCAAATCAAAAACCGTTTAACCGCCACAAATTCCAGATGGGATCAAGTTTGTTTTTCATGTACCGAATGGCAGACGAAATTGCAGAGTGCCCTCATGGAGGTATTTAATATATTTAAAATTTAATATAATATTCTATTGCCCTTTCTATTTATTACGATAAAAACTATAAAAGTAAATACCTAATTATAATTTTCGAAATAAAACTTATTTTTACAGGGATACCTATTTAAAAATATGGTTAAATAAAAATAAAAATTTATAATTTATACCTACTGTAAAACAATATAATAAGTGGTCCGTTCCGAAATGATGAATTCTATCGACTTTCATTACTCAAGTGTGATTTTATTTATTTCAGAACGACGAATTTTATGATGTTATTGATGAACTTGTTGCTTGGTTAGATGAAACGGAACGTACGATCAAGACAACCGAACCGGTAGATCTAGGAGACGACACGGCTATTATCGTTGAAAAATTCAATAAGTTTAAGGTAACTTTGATATTAAAACATTCAAATGCAAAATAATATAAAGTTTTATTATAGACCTAATATTATTATAAACATTTGTATTTAGATTTTTTTTTTTTTGAAGTTAGTGTAAAAAAAAATATTCGTAGGATACACTTATAAAATTAGTCTGAACTGTGACGCGATAACTTTGTTTTATAAATCGAGAGATTACACTTTTGCGTTGACATGAATTTTCACGACTTTTTAACTCGTTTAACTAAGGTTTTTATTTTCTTCGCAGAACCTCCACTCTGAACTGGAAAGATGTGAACCACGAGTGGTGTCGCTGCTCGAAGCTGCCGACTGGCTCCGTCAGGCCAACGAAAAGACCGGCGCGGTACGCTCGGCCGCGTCGTCCGACCAGACGGTCGTCGACTCTCACGCGAGACTGTCGCACCTCAGGGCTCGGTTAACGGCGCTCATAAGCATGACGGCCAGCTACACGACGAGACTGGGCTCGGTTTTGGGCTACGACACGACGGACGATGGCCTGGTCATGCTCCATCAGGTAAAAAAACAAAAAAAAACCACCGAACGATCATCGTCCGAATAATATAACGTATATAGGTGGTATTGTCGGCGTGGAGATCGAAAAACGAATAACAATTATTATGTACGCGTAAATCCGTATAATATAATGATATCGTTTTTTAATTCGACATTTTTCTTAAATAATAATTTTTTTTTAAATAATTTTTATTGTTTGACTATATTATAACGTCGTTATTTTCACGCGGCTCGGCGGGGTCTTGCGTTCTCACATCCGCTTGTCACGTGCAGCTTTTTAATATTATAACGGGTTGCATAAACGTCCAATAATTATATTTGTACTTACAACTATATTAGTGCAATAAACAGCCCCCCCACCGATAAAAGACATTGGGTGTTGCTGTTAAACTCCTGACAGTGTACAACGACCTTTCTATCTTCTATCAGACCTGTATAATATATTGTGTATCCATTATGATCGAGGATATCGATGTTATTGTCGACGTGTCTGATAGTGTTTAATTATTTTATATAGATATTTACACAGTTACATGTTTATGTATAGAACTCGGGGCATTCTTTTTTTATTGAATATCCACTATGTATCCACCCTTCCTCCATTAATAAAAACTCCACGAATAGGTACGCTTTAACTCGCATTTTTTATTTTGGATTTCCTTCTGTTACCTACGACCATCCCCTGAGACTGTTTTTTCCTATTTATAAAATATAAAGTTTTGTGACCCAGTCGATAATTTACCATTTGTTTTCTGGAAACAGCAAAATCTTACTAAGTATCTACTAAGCATTATAGGCACCATATCTATTCAAGGGGCGGGCTGAAAGTCGTAAGATGCAGAAAACCACTATAAATATTTTACAGAACCGATAGTTAAACGATAATTTATTATTATCGATTATTATTTACGGACGGGTTTATATGCAACCCGCCCATAGTATAACACAATACTATAGTCTATATATCGACAATAATGTACAACATGTCTATATATTTTTATTATAATGTGTACATATTATTATAAAGAATATTATTGTTTTCGTATGGATCGTTTCATTATTATATTTTTCTACATTATTACATTATTTGTATTATTATTATTTGTTTTTAACTCGCACGCCGTCGTTTTTATTTATTATTCTTTATCGTTATTAGTTTGCACAGTTTTTTTTTTTTTTTTTTTATATAATTTTCTTGTTCCCGTTTTAAATAGGTGGACGATACGAGCACTGCTATGATTCGATCCGACGAAGAAGAACCAAACACAAAGTAAATATTTATGCACTTTTATTTAGTTACGTATTTTAATTTTATTATATATTATTGTTTTTTAACGACACTATACTTACTTTATTTTGGCTCATCAAAAACGCTTTTACTATAATAGGTATATATAATATAATATTATATATATACATATAAAAAACCTAATTAAACAAACATATCATAATTATTACTGTATACAAACAGTTTATAACGACGTCGCGGTCAATATTGTACGAAAAACAAATACAACAGTTGATCTTAACAAATAAACAATTATTCGACAAACTTCAACTAAGTGGAAAAATTAATAAAAACATGTACAATATATTTATAAGACAGCAGATTTCATAAACCTTACCGTGTCGTTAATTATTGTTATGTAATGTATACGTGAGTAAGGTATAAAAAATATTATAATCGTGAACAAAGAAGCGCGATAGGAAAGTTTACATAAATGGCGACGAGTTTTAAAGACCTGAAATAGGCTGATTAAAAAAAAGAAACTATACGGAAATGACGTACTCCTTTCGTTGTCTTAATAAACAATTTGTATACTGTACTAATATAATAAATGATAATTCGATTAAAATTTTTAAGTTGATCATATTACATCCGACTAAGTTTATCCGAAATGTTATCATTCGCTCGAATATAATAATATACGGTATTTATTTAAACAGTATAGATAGACATATTAATATTATTGTTACTTTCCATTTAGTTTTCGGCTAGATATAATTTATTTTTTTGTCCCTATACAATTTAACTCGAAAAACATCATGCTCAGGCAGTAGCTATACGGATATATTTACCTATCCTTAATAGTAACACTGCGTTTCCGATGAAAGACGTGCAATTTCTGTATTTAGAATTTGGACGCATTCCAAGTGCTTTTTTAAAAAAACANTTGCATGCAATCATATTGTAAGAAATACTGCATAAACCATATAATAAAATTATACACGTATAATATGTGGTTTTATTTAATCGCACTAATCCGAGGAAAAACAAAATATGAATAGGTAACGTTGTAAACCGTACAACGATATCACATCTTTGACGGTATAGTAGTAAAATCCATCGTGCGGTTCGGAACTGAATAAATATAACGATAAGTTTATCGTGGCGATTAAAATGGTTTTGGTAACAGGTTATTGATTGAAATATGTTCCGGATGTTGGTCGTCGGCTAAGTTTATCCGTATTTTGATAACAATAGAACATAGTATTATCTACTCCTTTTCGATTGTAATTTAATAAAAGGCCGGAGAAACGTTTAGCGCGTAACTGGCGATATTTTATACAGCGATAATTATTATATTTATTAAATATGCGATACACAAAAAAAAAAATTAACCAACAATTACGAAAAAAAATCGATAACACCACGCGTATTGCGTATTGGTATACAATCAATGTACGGTTTCGGACAGTATGTAAATTTTGAAAAAAAAAAAATCGCAGTAGGAAACTGTTGTCATTAAATCTACAAAGAAAATCAAAAAAATGAATGTAATTTCCTAACTAGATCGAAAATTTGCCATAAAACAGTTTTTGATTGGATCAAGCTTTCTGATAGAAAAACGACTTGTGAATTTTTATCGGGTTACTGACGATATTACGAAACATGTTTTGTTTTAATATTATAACCATAACTTAAGACCCCCACGAGAATTTCAGTTTAGCTACGGTCTTGATAATACGTAAGCATATTATGTAGTATAATAACTCGTAGCCTGAACTCCACAAAATCAACGCGCAGAAACATTTGATTTCCGTTAGCATTTTCTAAAATTTCATTCCCAAAAGTATCTTGTCATTTTTCACTGTATAATATTATGTTTTAAGTTATTTAAGTATTATGTTAACTTCTCACCTACAACAGTGGCCGTTACCATCCCCAGTATTAGCTCTTTTTTTTTTAGTTTGGCAATAACTTTTTTTCGGTTGGAATAAGGAATTTTTTCGTTGAATTCTTTGATTTTGTTTGTACGTCCTTAATATGACTACGCATTGCTGATTATCTTTTATTATCATTTAAACTCTATAATTTATTGAGAAGACATTATAAAAAGTATCGTTTATAACCCAAACTTCAAATTGTTCGTTAAATAATGTCACAGCTGTTTTTGCTCACGCACATTGTACGAAACATGTAATTCTCCATCCAATAGTAAAGCCGTGTCGCTTAGACCCAAAGTGTCGCTTAGACCCTTTTGCCGTGTCACCATCGACATTAATAATGGAATTTATGGAGAAATTATTTGAAAAATATCTACGGTATGCGTAATGTTTTACAAAATAACGCCGATTATTGTTGCTGCGGATCCGCGGACGGCTTGTATGTGTGCGTAATTGTAACGGTTATTCGAAAAATACGCCGCCGCCCTGCAAGTCGGTTTGTCATGCGCAATATTGTACGTAATTTTTATTTAATTATTAATTTTTAATTTTTGTTATATTTGTTGTCCGCCAAACAGTGCTGCGGGTGGCGATGAGACGGTACTCCGGCGCGGCTATCGGTTCTTCGGCCGAGTGATGAGGGCCTCTCTGCCGTTCCAAGTGCTCATGCTGCTGGTCCTGGGCGCCGCCTCGTTAGTGCCGATCGTCGACGAAGAGTTCAACTGCATGGAGTCCAACAACATTGCCTGGAGCCTTTACCCGTTGCTCCGGTATCCCGGGGGACCGCCGCCCGTATAAAACGTACTATCATTATTATTATCATCATATTGTTTCTTGCACCCCGTGGGAAAAAAAAGTATTCACTCTATTCTATTATTTTATATTATCATTGTTGTCGTTAATATGTCACTTGCGTTACACACCCCACCCCCTTTCCGTCGTTTGTTGAACCTGGCGACGACGGTTTAACATTTTATGGTTTTATTGTAGATTGTTAATATAGGTTTTATTATAGGTATAATTATTATTATTATTTTTTTAATTTCTCTATTCTCGCCGTAGTTATTCATCATAGGTATACACAACGAAACGAACGCTTTGAACATTTCGAATGGCCTTCTCGGAATCTTTAAAAAAAACAAAAACCAACAAAAAAAAAAAAATAAAATTATTTTATCGCCTAAAATATAATTGATACTACGTACGATAATATTGACTGTAGATAATTTATTTATGTATTATTTTATAATCATTTATCCATACGCATACGTTAAATCAACCAAAAATCAAAATATAACAAGACTGTCCGCGAGTACAGGGTACAAGAAAACAATTTTTTTTAAAAATATAGTTATTGAATAGCTAATAGTTTCAAAAAGAATAAAAAATTGTGTATATTATAATGTGTATCACATACTGTGTTTATCGTGGAAAAAAATCGATACATTACGGACACGTGTGATTTGTATACACCTAAAAAATGATTACTGTCAATTCATCATTGAGTATATTATTATATTTTATGTGTTATATAATATTATATACGTACTTATGTATTGTTAATTTTATAATTTTTTTTGAAAAACGCTTAGAATGGTTTGATTAAATTATTATCGCGTTCGTAAACTCGCAAATAACTCGTATATTATTATTATCATTATTACTTTTAAAAATGGTTAAAGCGTTGTCGTTTTATTGTTTTGAGATCGACTAATATATATATATATATTTTTTTTTTTTAGAATTAATACCTAATTATATATTATATTAATAATATTTTGCCAATATTATAATGAGTTTATGGTTTATGGATTGATATTTTTAAGTGCTTAACATTACTTAAAACAAAACAAAAAAAAAATAAATAAATGTTCTAATCCCACTAACTTTTATAATTATTATACATTGTTTAACGTTTTAAATATATATATATAATAATGTTTAATTTTTAAGGCGACCATAATTGTTCTTGATTTTTTCTTAAATAAATATATATGTATACAATGTTCTATATATTATTATCTATTATTAAATCGCTGACTTAATGTTAAAAGTTATAATAATATGTTTTTAATGTTGTTTTTGCGAAAACTCCCGCCGTGCGGATTTGCAGTTAAAAATCGTAAAAGATGAACAAACCATAATACCACGACAATGAAAACTATCAGCAAATATTTTTAATGTTAAAAAAAAAAAAAAAGATAAAGATAAAGTACTATTTGTTTCACAAATCACAGCAACAGTTAATATGTCATAATCAAACGGAAACTCTCGATACAAGGAATAGGTATTTCATTGGGTTTTCGGAGTTGCAAACTTCACAACTCCTATAAGGGAAATAATATTATTAATTGTTGAAAATCCTACAATAGTTTTGATCCATTCAAGAAACAGTGTTATAGTTATTTGAAACCTAAAACTTTAACTCGTATTACCCTAACCTAACCTTATTACTAATAAGGTTAGTTAGCCTAATAAGTTATTAAGCAGAGGTCTTAATAATATGATAATAAAATATTCATTTTATTCACGAATCTATATTTAATTTAACTGAGTATATTAATGAATAAAACATAATACATATGATAAATCGTTATTTGTTTTAAACGATTTAAAAATTATGACATCATAATAATACATTAATACCTGTTTGACGTGTCAGTAAACCTGAAAAATATGAATTTAAATACCAATATTCGTATAACAACCATTCCAATAGCATGACAGTAATATTTATAGTTTGAGTAAATAGGTTTAGTCAATAAACTTTACGATTTCGGTTTTCTTATATTGGATCCGCTCGTCTACAACAATACAACATTATCTCTACAACATACCATTCTACATAAAAAAAAAAAAACCAATAAATACATTTTTTTCTTTCGATTTTAATATTTCATTAAGAGTTAGATATAACACCACTTACGCGTTTATACTGAGTGTTCATACACGATTTTATTTTGTAATAATAATTACAAGTACCCGATTCGGTCGGTGATATTTTTAAAGCTGCAAAGAAAATTATAAATTATTTACTATAACGAAACAACCCGTACAAAATTCAATAATTAATTACAATAGTTTCAATATGGCCATATACCTATAAACATATACATTATAAATTTAATATTTTTTTGTACGAAAGTATTATTATTATTATTTTTTTTTTTTTGATACCTAATTCAGGGCTTAGAAATAAAATTAAAAACACTGGTATTTAAACCGGAACCTTTTGAAAATATTGGAACCAGAACCGACATTATTGTTAAAAGATAATTTTTCGGTTCCAATTTTATTTAACTCATTTTATATATTTAGGTAATACATAATAATAGTAGTTGATTCATTAAATTTGGTTTGTGTTCTAAACGTATACGTGTATTTATAAGTTTATAATTTTATAATCTAACAGTTCCATAAAACGATAAAATACGAACAGTTACCGAAATAAAAATGTATAAATGATAAATTGTGAATTTATTTTCTTTTTAAATACCTAGTTATAGCAAATTAACGCATGTCATTAATTTGTTAAATATATAATTATGCGCAGGATGACTAGGTACATATACCTAAGAGCAATAATATATACAACAAAATAGGTACTACATTTAAATACAAACATTATTATTTTAATTACTGTTTATTGACAGTTGTATATTTAAAGTTATTGATTAATGTCTATAGAAAGTAAAAGAGATGGTATTGTAATTTGTGTGTTGTTAATCACGCAGAAATAAACTATTCATAACGAAAATATACTAACTAGGTACCTATATGAAGAAAAATGAGTATGTTACTCACCTTCCCCGTAGCACACATCATTTACTTTTGCAGCTATATTTGCTGGCGTTTCGGGCCAATACTTTTTCAACATTTCCATGGTGCGAGCTTTACTATATTCGCCATAGGAGTTTAGCTGAAGAATAAAAAAGCAAGATACGCACGTATTTTTATGCATAATATATGTTATTAAAAGTATTTATTTATGTAATGTATAAAATATAATTTTTTTTTTGACTAATTACCATATCGAGTTTTTCGCATAAACATTTCATGAAACACTGAAAAAAAATACACGTCAAATTATTTACTTACATTTAAATAAATTTAAAAAGTGATTAATTTGATTAAAATTAATTTTCGTTTTGTGATGAAAACAGTTAAAGATAAACTAGATTCCTTCAATCGTTCGCCTTTTATTACAAATTTCTGTGGATGGGGTGTATGCCAAAACAAAAGATCCTAGAAAAGGTACAGTAAAGTCGTTAAGCGTGTAATTATTTGTCATTCAGTGAGACAATTATAAAAGATTAAATGGACCTATTGCGTAAAAGAAAATACAAAAAATATTGACATAATGTATGTTATAACTTATAACTGTTAACAGAGATCTAATAATATACCACATTTATTGCATATTATAAATAACTGGTTAAACAGATACACAAATATTACAATAGTAATATTATGGAAATATTGAATTTTGTTTTTCTCTTAGAAGTATATATAAAAAAAAATTATTACCTTTCCAGTTTCTGTAGATGGTATGCTGTAATCTTTCATCACGTCAATGTCTTCTAAAATACAAAATAGGTAAGCATTCTGAAGGTATTATAATATCGAAAAATAGGTATCTAAATATGCAATATAATATTATAATCTAGGCTATAATCTATACCTACAAATCCTCTAAATTTGAATTATACAATTTTTATTCCTACGAAATTCCATAGGTAATATATGTAAAATATGGTGACGTTATGAAAAACAAAAAAGGTGTCGGAAACGAAGGATTAGAAGGATTAGATAGACGGATTACGAACGAACGGTAATAGCGAAATATTTTTACCTTTGGTAGCGTTGCACAGTTTCCCGAGTTCAACCACATCTTCCGCAGAATATTTTCCCTGTAATATTATATACGTGTATTAGTATTCTGAATATTATAATATTATAAATACCTATTACTATAGGCGTAACTAAGCCTCTGAAATAGAGGGGGGCAGGGCTAGAGCCCTAGCTGTTTTTTCTTTCATAACATTTTTGAGCAAATCCTGTCACATGTAGACAAGTATCATAAAACAAAACTTTATAAATAATACCTACATCAAAAATATATACATTTTAGTATATATATTTAAAGGTACGTTTTTGTTTTTTTTTTTATATATATATTTTGAGTTTGCGTTTGTTTTCAAAAAATGCATATACCATATTTGCTGTATTAATATTATTGATTAATTCTTGTTCAATATATAAAATAGATAATTAAGTAACTCTTTCCTGCGATATTTTTGAATGAATATAACAAATTAAGGATGTGGCGC
Organism: Cinara cedri; assembly: GCA_902439185.1. Classification (NCBI taxonomy): domain Eukaryota; kingdom Metazoa; phylum Arthropoda; class Insecta; order Hemiptera; family Aphididae; genus Cinara; species Cinara cedri. The sequence continues at coordinate 1,440 of CABPRJ010000535.1, read as the reverse complement.
ATCACTAAAAACAACTTTTTGTAATAATAAATATCAATTTTTATTAAAACATATTTTTTTAAAAAATTGTACTGCAGTTTGTTGAAAATACCGTAAATTTGTATTGTTGTCAGGTAGCCTACCTACTTAGGGGGACTAAATTGGTTACCAGGAGGAGCGGATAAGCCTCTCTAGTTACGCCAATGACTATTACTAATGTAGTTTATATGTTTTATGTGTTTGGTTTTAAACTTGTGTTTATTACATTAATCAAACAATTGATAAGGTGAAAGGTAGGTAAATATTATACAGAAAAGTATTAAGTATTAAAATTATTATAATAATACAATGCGTAAAAAATATAATTCTCTTAGCAGTCCTTGCTTCATTTAATTGTATATATAGGTGTTTAAAACCTAAAAAAAACATCTTCTTCTCGCAGTAACGTACGTAAATCCGTATCAAAATTAAATGCAATTTTTATCATTTTAATCTGCCCTTAAGAAAAACTCGAATACTCGAGTACATTTGGTTCAGAGGAGACACTATGGGAGGTTTCAAAAGTAACGAGAAAAATATAGATAAGTAGGTAGATTAATATAAATCCACCTTGGTACAAAACGGTAATAGATAATATAAGGCTATTTTCAAAAAAAAAAAAAATGTTTTACTTACATAGACAAAACATGGGCATAACAGGCAAAATAATAAGGATACTAGTAATTTTGACATTTTGTACACCGAAAACACTCTATTACTTATAGGTACGTGTAACACCTTACTGAACCAAACACAAACTAGTGGTATACAAACGTTTTCAACGGTGTTAATTAACCAAACTAGTTTACCAGTGGACTGTTAAAGACTATAGATTATTAACTGTGCGTCTCTGTAGACCGTAACTTTTCTCGAAACCTCCCGTGTGCGCTGTGAAATGATTCAACGGGGAGGAGCACTGTATGATAATTTTAAAGATATTAATTTAGCAAGGTTAATAACTAACATTATTATAAATTGCTATATGATAAGCCTTTCTGATTATAAATTATTTTATTATTTATGAATAAAACATAATTCTTACAAATGGTCGGCCTTGATATAACTGGTTTTTATAATGATTTTTATTTATATTTAATACAATTATTATTCAATATCACAGGGAAAAAATTGTATTTAAAAAAAAAAAAAAAAAACCTATACTGAAAAAATCCTCAACGAGCTTTGAACATTTTTCATATACGACTTAATACATTTAAAACTTTAAAATCTATTGATATAGGTGATAAATTAAAATTTTTTATTGAATATTCAGTCATGTTTATGAACCTATAGAATTACCTTTTCCCAATCAATCTTTTATGTTCCAATAAACTTTTAATGTAAGCCAAATACACAAATTAAGTTAATATATTAGGTACAATCAAATAATTAGATAGGTACCCAATTGTACTATTTTTGAAT
>CABPRJ010000534.1:210612-248574 GCA_902439185.1 Cinara cedri | reverse complement strand
CTCCTGGTTTCCCCTTCCACTTACAGTCATCATTACGAACAAATGTCAAAAATTGCCTGATCAACATGAATACTAGGGTCTCAATAATTGTTTCATGATGGTTAAATTATTTTGTCTTTCGTACAACTACAAACGGAATATGTAGCGCTATCTATTGATAGATATTGATATTTAGATAAAAAGATAGTTCATTTTACACATTAATGTTTATCATCAAGGTAAAAATTAAAAATGAATGGTAATTTAACATATTTGAGTCACTTGTATTTGTAACTGTCAGAAATAAAAAAACAACAGCTGATACACGGAACAGGTGTGGTCATGATGTAGGTAGTAGTGGTGAAAATGGGATACATAAAATTATTTAATTTTTCCTTATTTTAAAAAAGGATAGACCATTGATAATGAAAAACAATTCGGATCCTAGTTCGGTTAAAAATTATTTTACATTTTTTTTTTTTAATAATATTCAGTTTAAAATGTTAACAAATATTTTATCCTGCCGATTTAGTGAAATCAACAAATTCTCGAATTTGGCGTAACATTTATACCAGTTCTGTATCTAATATAGGGATCATCTTCTGTTGTTTATGGTTTTATAATTCAGAGTCTATTACAACAACCAAAAACAAAACACATATTTTATTCTTTTGTATCTTATTCAGCGAGAAATAATCGTAGAATTGTAATTTTGTAATGAATTAATTATAATAGGTACTACAGTTGGTCCATAATGAATAAATAATAAATAATATACGTCCAGTAAGTCATTTACGAAGAATAATATTTATTAGTTAGATAATTTACTTAATACAATGATTTTATGTTTGAAAATGTGACAATATGAAACATTACAGTAAAAAATTATAATATTTATAACAAAAAAGTATGTTCGAAGAATACATTTTACTTTGTTGATATTTTTACAGCAGAGGTTACCTCCGAATGCTTATAATTATAAATTAGAGGTATTTTCATTTTTCTGGTTCTGTAAAAAATAAAAAATGAAATAATTAATAAAAATAAATAAATATAGGTATTTACACATGTAAAATAGGGTTTTTAAAAGTGTTATTTTACGAGAAAATTTAAAAAGAGCAATGGAATTTATAGAAGTATATTTAACAAATTGAATGAAAATAATACCGTTTAAATACGTTTTTCGAAACGTCATAGTTTTTTAAAAACGTTGAAATAATTGAAATAGTCAAATATTTTGAATAATATACAAGTAGGTATATCGTATAAAATGTGTGCTTACTTTGTTTATATATATCACATCATATAGAAATACGATTTTTCTATCGGCGAAGTAAAGTGACGTATGGGTTGTAAGTTATTGGGTAAGTGAGGGGGTAAGACGGGTAGGTGTAGACTGGTGCGTAAGGCCGGTAAATGAATTGAGCAGAAGCGACAGCGATTAAAGCCAAAGCGGCGACGATCAATAACTGAAAACAGAAAAATGTATTTAATTATTTTAAAATTAGAATTATATAATTTTTATAAAATAGGTAAAGTATTAGTACATTGTATTTAATTTTATATGTCATTATATGTCGGGTTCACACATATATTAATTTTGGAAATTTAGCTAGTTTTATTTTAAATAGTAGAAAACTCGAAAATAATAATAATATTTTTTATATTCAAAATTTATTTTTTTTATATAATAGGCCTAGAAATAAAAAATGTTAACAAAAAATGTAATCTTTAAAGACCCGCCAAGATTAGTATAAAGTATAATGTATGCACGATCGTTATACTTTAGATACAATTTCATACTTTTAAAACGGAAAAATAGAAACACAATTCATTCATTAATTAATTGTTAAGACACATTCAGAAAAAAAAATTTTTTTACGTTTTAATTTACGATAGTTTACATTGATTAAGTTGCCTAAAATACAATCAGTCGATTCGCCAAGTATTTTTCTACAGAAAATAATTGTATGTACATACATTATTTTTGTAAAATACACGAAATTTACGATTCGAAATGAGTACAAACATTTTCTGCTCCAAAATTTTGTTTCGAAATAAATTTATAAACTTGCTACCGTGGATTTTATGGGGACAAAAATGAAAAACTAAATACATTATTGAACCGAACAATAGTTATTGCATCTCCGTCATCGATTTATTAATGAAAATAATAATATAGACATTGATAGCAAAGAGATATGCTGTTTTAAAATTAGAAATAAAGTTAATTTTAAGTTATATTAATAACACTGTGTCTACATAAACTGTGAATATTTTGGTGGCGATTCGCGGTCGAAATGTTTAACAAAATAAGAAATAATTTGTATCTTTAAAAGAAAAAAAAAATTAGGAATTACATTTATCATATCGTACTCACCATTAACTTGTACATGATGATTTTTGAGTGTAAGTTGCGGAGAACTTGACGAAATAAATAGGCGTGTATATACGAGGTGTATGTGTCTCGATATGTTGACGATTACTGGTGTCGTCTCCGGAGATTTGATCGGTATTTATATCGTTTCGTTTAGTAACAGAAGACATTATTCGTTTGCCATCGTCCCACCTTAACGCCGTACGATTATAGGATTTTGGCGAATTTTTCTTTCGTCCCGTTCTCTATAAGGACACCGTAATTAGTCATGCTTTTTATTTTGCGTTTAGTAAACATTTTATTATTTTCCATGGTTTTTTTTTTTTTTATTTGTTTACTACCGAAAACCCGTTTTACAAAAAAAAACTTCAAAGCCACCGTTAAGGACAGAAGATGACTCCGAATCTTGCGTTATAAATATTGTTTTCGATAAACCGGTCGACATCTTCGTTAACAAACGCCTAGGCGCACAAGTATAAACGAGGAGGTTAATATTTATACTGACATTTTATAATGTCTGAGGAAACTGGAGAACCCTGACCGACGACATATAGTACGCCAAATTTATTGGGAAATCTTTTGTTCGCTGTGCAAATATAATCACTCATTTTAAATGTCAAGTGTTAAACACAGTCGTATGTGTTTGAAGAAGTTTTGCTCCCATCTCATTTTGGTCGCAGGGTACAACTACCCTATGCATATTTCAAAATTCGTCTTTCTGAAGTAAAAATAAAATGACATCATAAAAATATATTGTTATTGTTAACTATCATCTTATATNTTTTTTTTTTTTTTTTTTTTAATGCACCGACCTCATTCCCGGGATTTTTAAATAAAATCGAAATCCTAATAGTATTTCTGATTTAATTATTATGTTTCTGAAATAGTTTATTACAAATGCACGTGCAGTAAACGACCTCTACATTTTGATTAAGGTACCTACCTTGTTATAATAACAATATGCAAGTGGACCCTCATTGAATTGCTAAGTTAATAGGCAGGTACTCAGATAAAACCTCTGACGATAATTATATAGTCGAATTAAGACACACTAGGTATGTACTTAAACCCGACAAGTTATCAAACGTATTACTACATTCATTATAGATAGTATTTCAATTTACAACCAGCGATGTTGCCTACTATTTAGCGTTTTAATATTATTATAATTCATAATAATATTCATAATAATAGTCGCATAAAAATATAAAAATACAAGAAAAACAATAAAAAGAGCTGACAATTCATGATGGGTATATGGAAAGTTGGTAAGGTAGAATATTATATTAAAGGAAAGTCGTTTAATTTATATTCGTACCCAACACGACCATTAATAGATGTTAATAAAAAACGATTCTGAGCTAAATTCGGTGTTAAACGTATTTTGAAACTCCGTGATTTTTACGATTTTCAGAAAATTATTTTTTTGTTTTTACTCCCCTAGACGCGATTTGTGTCAAATCGTGAGAACATATTTTTAATGTTATTTATTTTTATTTTTAGGTGGGCACGTGATTTTATGTTAGTATACCGTCTCTATATAGTACCTGCACACACATATGTAAATATTTTTTATTATTTTAAAAATTAAGTCATTTTTGTTTGACGATTTTTTTTTTCTTGTTGATCACTTATTGCACATGCTAGTACAGCGAATCGTGCGTTTTTATGAATTATTGTTGATTTCCGATAAACCGTTTCAATCGTTTACAAAAATAACAATCGTAGGTACAACACGAAACACCGCGAAATACTCGACGTAAACACTATAAGTTATATTTTTATCAAACCGAACACCGACAATTTATATTGCTTTTTAATAGGAATTGGTACTCGAAAAAGACTGCACAAACCGGCAATGTAAAACATATTTTGCATACCATGTCGTAAAGTCGTAGAGCGTACAGTGTACATAGCTACATATATTATAATATTGAATATTCAGTAATATTGTACAAAAGTATAACGTAAGAGCCATAGAGAATCGCGTGACTTTATAATATTGAATAAGTAAACTGTTTTAAGTACCTACCAAGGTACCTCTCGAAAATCCATAACACTTTGCGCATTTATAACCTTAAAGCTCGGAAAAACATTGTGTAATATTTTTTTTGTCCGTTTAAACGAATATTCAAGCTGAATAATTTTGTAAGTATCTATTTACCTATAGTACCTACGTCCTACATATAAAAAAAACAAACCGCTATTGACTGTGTCCTACTGTGTTTTCGACTATAAACGGAGCGTCGAAAGTATCGGTTTTACCATTGATTATAAATTATTACTATTTGTAATCAGTGGTTTTAGTTAAATTTATTTGGAAGGATGTAGCTGAGTTTCTATTACATCGGTAGATACTGAAAGTATACAGACCTCTCGGAAAAATAAAAGTTTTAGTCTAAGATTAAGGTAATTTTACTTTCCACCGTGAATGGAATAATATTAAATAGCTCTGATAAATGGCAGGAAATAGATGAATTAAAATTGAGTGATTTAGATTACGAGGAATATGAAGATTGTGAACAAATATTAGTTTGCAATAACAAAAATAATAGGATTGATTTATTATTGGACGTATTAAGGGTAGATCATTTAAATGCAGAAGAAAAAGAATCTATATACGAAATTTGTTTTAAATACGCAGGTTTATTTTTTTTGGGAAGGTGATAAGTTGTTATTGACAAAATCAATTAAACATACAATACCAGTTCCAGAGGGAATTGCGCCGATAAATGTAAAACCTTATAGATTGCCCAGGGTGCAAAAAGAAGAAATAGAGAAGCAAATAAAAGAGTTGGAAGACAGTAAAATTATTGTAAAAAGTAGTTCCGCATGGAATGCGCCGTTATTAGTAGTACCAAAAAAAAGATGATGCATCTGGAATTAAAAATATAGAGTATGAGTAGATTTTAGAAAATTAAACGAAATAACAGTAGGGGATGTATTTCCATTACCTCAGATAACAGAAATTTTAGATGAACTAGGGAAATGTAAATATTTTACGACAATCGATCTAGCATCAGGCTATCATCAAATCGAATTAGACGAAAAAGACACAGAGAAAACAAGTGCTAAGTTCAATTTGACAGGGACAGGTTTGATATCGATAAGGGATGATTGTAGAGCATTTACATCAGACTCAGTACTCATACCAATTAAGCAATTGTCAACCGGTAGAACGGTAGACATAATACCACGGGCAAAGATATCAAACACAATAATACCTATGAAAGATCGTACTAAGTTGGAAGATCTTAAATTAGGAAATTTATCACAAAATGAATATAAAAATTTAATAGATGTAACACGGTCGTTAGACGAGGTAAATGATTTAATAGATATAGAAATTAGATATAAAGAAGGAGAAATTGTAAAAACGTTATATTATTGTTCATATTATATAATTGTGGTGGTAGCAATAATTTGTTTATGTTCATTGTATAAATATTGTAAAAATAATAATATACGTGTAATCGATAGACGAGAATTAGTACCGTTAAGCACTAGAATTTAAGTAAATGATAAATATTGTATGAAAAATTGTAAGGGCGAAAGATCATTCTTATTGAAAACATGATCCTTCGTCCGGTAGGGGAGGTGTTAAGACCACTCGGTCTAGGTGTAATAAAACGTAGTTATTAGTATTCTATTTGTATTCAGAAGACCTCAGTTACATTTTTATACATTATCAGTTGTGCCATAAATAATTAATTAATAGTGGAGTCTGTATTAAGGAATAGTAACAGAGATATATACTTAGAATAGTAATTGTCTTAATTAAAGGCTCGTTTTCGGTATATAGAGAGCACGCGAGTGACACTAGTCAACCAGTCGTAACCAAATGTGAGACAAGTACTTATGTATATGTCATATCTGTGCGAATAATAAACTTTAAGTCTAGAACAATTGTGTTTATTTTCTTAAATTGAAATCCAAATCCGTAAAACTCGTTCTAAGTCTACTCGGCTCATAACAATCGCCTCTCTTTTTGTATGATCGCATTTAATTGTACACATTTTGGAAAGCCAGGGGGGGGGAGGAGGCGCAAACGCACTACTTTGCCCCATCTCCGGGGGCGCTCTCCCAAAGTCGGCGGTCTAGTTGCGCTTATTTACCTACCGTAGATAACAGATTTTGTTTCGGCGCAGTGTTTTTCGTTCGTTGTAAACTTTCGGCGCACGCGCACACTACTCAGAACGCGTTATTGAAATTGTTGTCGTTGTTCAGAAATGTCGTTATCAGTTGATAACTTGTTTACAACACTAACGCTGGGACGGACCTATTGTTTCAACGTTATATTATTCAACGCTGCCTACCCGCGTGTTATATTCGTTTTTTTTTTATTGTTATGGTTCGTCGCGACGTTAACACCGCAATCGTAGAATTGGTGACGAAACGGCCGATCGTCGCACGGACGTCTGCGCGCGGTAGACTAACATTGCTCCCGTTGGTCGCACTGATTTTATCCGTCCGCCCGTCACGCGTGTTATCAACTACGACGATTAGCGAATACGGCGGAATTCCAACGAACGGCAACGCTATCGCGTAGAGGTACGCGTAATTGCGTACGTCATGCAAACTTTAGACCGCACGCGTACCTAATTATTACCTATTGTTACACATTGTTACTACCGTAACGCCGTAGTGACTCACCGCGTTATTGGGTTATCGCGTACGGAAGAGGAAGACCGCAAATTGCCCGCGATTCGGTGCACATTGCACCGGCCGATAGTCCGACACCGTCAGTCACTTGTGTCGTCTGTCGCGCGGCCGTCCGGTTTTGGTCTCTTTTTTTTTTTTCACTTTTCGACCGTTTTAATTGTTATTACTATTATTATAATTTTTTTTTTTCTTCAAACAAAACCGCACCTACGCGAATTTCCACCATGGTGAAGAAATTACTGGCGTTCACCGCTGAACTGGCAAAGTCTACCGCTCTGGTTTGCAACCGTAATTGTAAGTTTATTTTTTTCAAAACGAATTGGTACCCGTATTCTTGTTCGAATTTCCTAACGTATCCAACAACAAACGACAGATCCGTACAAACGTGGTTGAAGTGTGTGGCCTTTGTGTCCGAGAGAAAAAAATGTCAAAATATCGAAAAATGTTTAATAGATTTTTTTTTTTTTTTCTCTATGTACAGTCGTAGAAAACCCTCCATCGGTCAGATGTTCGATTTTTCCATTTTCAGTCCGTATGCACGCGTACATTTTTTTTTTTCACATTTCGTTATGAAATTATAATACATTTGTAGGTGTCTACTACTGTTTTTGAAAACATGGTTTTTTTTTTTTATCTAATACCTATATTATAGGTGCATTATGTACCTATGAGTGTAAATGTGAGAAGTGAATTATCGTATACATCATTACGTAGGTAATTCCAACTATTTCATGTTATTTGGTAGTCTAATTTAATGGTTGCACTGTGAAAATTATATAAAATGTGTAGGTACCTACCTACCATTAAAAATTTGAAAATTTGATATTAACTACAAACCTATAAAACAAATATGTCGTATTGAAAACTGTTCATTTCAGGAACAACCCTATTAAAATAGCCATTTTTAGGGCCACCAAATTTATGAATTCCTTACAAAGTATATAAAAAAAAATTCCACAATATTCATGAAATTCGGTCGGAAAGTCAAAAAAATATGATCGATGGATGTTTTTCTATGGCTGTATACAAACAAAAATTATACGAGACGTTTATCGATATTTTGACATTTTTTTTTCTCAGACCCAAAAATCATATTTTAACTATTTTTATGTATACGAGTAAACATTTTCAGAAATATTGCAGAAAATGATTTTATATAAATACATCATAAATTAGTTTCTTTTATTGAATTTTAGATAATATTGAATCATCTATTGGTTTTATACTTTTATAGTATATTATTTTCCATTAATAACCTTTAAAAACACAAAAGCAATGCACATGTCAGCAATCTAAATATTTGCTATGTACTCTAGCATTAATATTTAAATTATAATATTTCTCTAATAGTTTTTAAAATACATGAAATATTCCCTTTAAATGTGTAAACCAAAATAAGCAGGTTGGTACTTATCTTGAATCCAGTTCTTGTATCTCAATTATTGTTTTGATCTATATTATTTCTTAAATAAACACATATAAAATATATGGTGTATTCTTCGATGTCTACCTAGTTAGGTAGCTAATGAATTACCTAAACATAATAGAATTAATTATTTAGACAAGTAATACGATTGTGGCAATATTTTTTATGTAATTATTTACTGTTGAACATTAGACGAATATTACCTATCTGCCTACCTATCTAAAATACCAGGAACTAGGAAGTTATACTTACCATGGGCAATTGCTACATTGGTACATATTTTTCTAAAGTGTACATTATGACTATTGGCAAATAGGTCACTTGTTATCAGTCGGTTTTTGATTAAATTCAATTCACAATAGAATATCCACACTTGAAATAGTATAAGTATTTGTCTATATTTGTTTAAAAGTTAATACAGTAGTTCATAAAACCTAGTTAAAATAATATTTTTTTAACTAGGTACGAATTATCAAATATTCAAGTAAAATGTACTGAATTTTTTCTTTTAGTGTAATTATATTGAGAAATAATTTAAAATTTTAATTTCAACTAGGCACTGTAAGGCCTGGTATATGTGAGTTTCATCTCCGTAAATAGTGGACGTTTCGTTCCAACAATATTAACTGGTTGTAGGTAAAAATGTCTGATGAAAAATGCCCTGTTTGTGTTCTGTAGGTATAGCTAGAATTAATCCAAGGCGATAAGAATGGGTTTTACTTTAACATTTACAATGATATTTATAATTTCTACTGGTTTTACTTTTGATTAGATCCGATATTATGAAGTGTTGTACAATTTATACAATTTTCTTTTTACTTTGTGTACAAATGTCTATTGAGCTTCTGTATCTGTAATCAATATTGATAAATAATAATACGGTTTATTGCTTTACATTAACATCATTTTCTAATCAGTTGATTTGTAACATACCTAATATATTATCAACGTTAAAGTTTTCTTATTTTTTCAATTTTACGATGATGATTACTCATGATTTACCTAATCAAATCTAATAAAAATATATCAAAATTATTAAAATGGTTAATACTGATAAATAAATAAAGTAAATAAATATAGTGAATAAATATATAAATAAAAAATGTATATAAAAAAAATTAAATAAATAAATAGGCCACTACATCGCTTGGGGTAATATGATAAATATTATATGACCGGTTTCTAATTAAAAATTCATCATCAGGTATATCACAGTGAAACTGTAAAGCGTGACTGAATATATAAAATTAAATGAATATATAGAAAGAAAAAAAATGTTAAAAAATTGGTCGTTTTTCATAGAATCTAGAAAAAATGTATTTTAATAGGAGAGATTATTTAAAATTAGTTATTATTAGATATATTTAGAAATTTAAATTATTTGGTTATTATTTATTATCTATAATATATTGATATAAGATATCATTTTTAAAATTGGTTTGAACTATTAAAATTATTTTTCTTTATTTTATTGGGTATTTAATATTTCTTAGTCTGTATTAATATCAAAACTTATATTATAGTTGTTTTCTAAAACATGTTTAGCAAAATTTAAATTAGGGGCAGTCTTTTTAAATTTTATTTCAGAAATTTGATCTTTGCATCTTGTTTTAAAATGTCTATTTGTGCTATCTATATAAAACTTATTACAGTTAAATTTAAGTTTATATACACCAGCATTTTCATAAGAAGGGGGATTTTTGTAAAGTTTTAAGTTCTAATGTTTATATGTTTGATTATTATTAGTCTTAAAGTGTTTTTTTATATTATTCGTATTATTGTTCAGAATTTTAGCGAATTCTTTAGACATTATTTTGATATTTCATACTACAATAGTTAACGACATTATTTGGTGAGTTGTTTATTATTTTTTCTTTAAGACGTTTATGAATTTGTTTAATAGTATTTAAATTGAAATTATTTCTATGCTCTATATTATAGATAATATTGAGCTCGTGTTGATAATTATGTTTATTTAATGAAATACGTTCAAGCCTATAGACTATTGAATTGAAAACTATCATTTTTTAATTCTCACATAAGCAAAAACAAAATTGATGGCATTTAAATTATTAGGTTGTAATTATTTCACATCCCCCATATATCTTACAATTTCCTTCTAAATACCCCCCTGGTGTCTGTCTCCCTCGTTCTGCTAAACTAACCCCATTTTTGCATTGTTATTTTAATTATCTGTAAAATTGTGTAACTATTGTGTAATTTACTTTACTTTTTAATTGCACTTTTAATTGTCCATTTGTAGTAATAAATAAATCCATAGAAATGATGTAATTAAAAAATTATGTATAAAATCTAGTTTTAATTACTTAATTACAATTTTTTTTTTAATTTTTTTATAATTATTATTTGAAGATCCACATAATTAAGACACCTGCATAAATTTTCTTTTGATTATTTTCGGGAATTTAATTTTTTTTTTTAATTTACCTACCTAAAGTAATATGACAGCTACATAATAATTTCATTAATAACAAATACAATTTTTTGAAAATAATAATTCAATTGTACTTATAATTTATTATTTATAATGAAAGTTAAGTTAGTTTTATCTTAAAATTTTACAAATATGTTTATGCATATTACATTTTATATGTGTATGTATTTTAGATGCCTCAACAACAAAAAGAATTGTGGCCAAAAATCCTATTGTTGAAATGGATGGAGATGAAATGACTAGGATCATTTGGGAAAAAATAAAAGAGACACTAATTTTCCCCTATATAAAAGTTTGTTTGTTTTATTATTTGTAAATATTTCATGTTAATATTTGTTTTCTTATTTGTTTCATCTTATAGCTAGATTGTTTGTACTATGATCTTGGTCTGCCCCATAGAGATGCAACTGATGATCAAGTGACAATCGATGCTGCACAAGCTACATTACAGCATAATGTAGGCATTAAATGTGCCACCATAACACCTGATGAAGCTCGTGTTGAAGGTATATAAATGTAAAATTGAAACATGTTAGATTATTACTATTAATGTTTATTTTGTAGAATTTAAATTGAAAAAAATGTGGCTCAGTCCTAACGGCACTATACGTAATGTTCTTGGTGGTACTGTATTCAGAGAACCGATTATTTGTAAAACTATTCCAAGACTAGTGCCAGGTTGGACAAAACCTATTGTTATTGGCAGACATGCTCACGGTGATCAGTACAAAGCTACTGATTGCTTAATACCTAGGCCTGGACAGGTTTGTAATTTTTTATTATTATTAAAATTAATTTTTTTATGAACCGTAACTTATTGATTTGTTTGTTCATTAGTTGGAATTGGTGTTTACTGATCATAAAGGCCAAGTGGAGACACTCAAAGTGTTTGACTTTAAAAAACCGGGCGTTGCTATGGCCATGTATAATTTAGACGATTCAATAGCTTCATTTGCTCATTCTAGTTTTCAAGTATGTATACACAAAGTATTTTCAAAATATATTAATGTTATTATAATTATTTCTGTTATTTTAGGTAGCTTTATCAAAAAAATGGCCACTTTATTTATCTACAAAAAATACCATTCTTAAGAAGTATGATGGCAGATTTAAAGATATTTTCCAACAAATTTTTGAAGCGTAAGTAAAAAAATATACCTCATAAAAGGTATGAACTAATTATGATTAAGAAACTGTGTTTATCTGTAGAAATTATAAATCTCAATTTGATGCTGCCAAAATTTGGTATGAACATCGTTTAATTGATGACATGGTAGCACAAGCGATAAAAGGAGATGGTGGTTTTATTTGGGCATGTAAAAATTATGATGGAGATGTTATGTCTGATATTATTGCACAAGGATATGGTTAGTAGTTTTTTTTAATTTTTTATTTTGTTTTAACAATAATATTTATTTTCTAGGTTCTTTGGGACTGATGACTTCAGTTCTTGTATGTCCCGATGGTAAAACTATAGAATCTGAAGCTGCTCATGGAACTGTTACTAGACATTACAGGTATCTAATTAAATATGTGATGATTATAATATTATATGGTGTTTTATTGTAAATATAATTTTTAGACAACATCAACAAGGAAAACAAACTTCAACAAATCCAATTGCATCAATATATGCTTGGACTCGTGGTCTTCAACACAGAGCAAAACTTGATAATACTCCTGAACTTGCCAAGTACATTTTATTAATATTGATTATTTTAAATAATAATAAATTAATCCCATATTGTATAGATTCTGCAATACTCTGGAAGAAGTTTGTGTTCAAAGCGTTGACGCTGGCCACATGACCAAAGATCTTGCGGCTTGTATTCATGGTCTTAAAAATGTAAAAGAAGGAATGTATTTGAATACTAATGATTATTTGGAGAGCGTGAAAGAACATTTGGACATCAAATTAAAACAGTAAGCATACAGTTAGGGCAAGTCTAACTTGAAATAATATCATAAGGTATTATAATACGCATGCATAAAAATAATCAACACTATTATTCCCGTTTTAATTTAAATATATTATAACATACTAAATTCTCTAAAATTCAGTTGTCTAACCGAATAATTTTTCCTATGTGTAGGGATACTAAAAAACTGTTTGCATCAATTGGCGCAGTTTGAAGAGTGTGACTTATTGCTACAACTAATCATGTACCATTTGATATAATATACATGTTTATGCAAGATGACAACATTCATATTTACATATATTAATAGCAGATTAAATCAAAATCCACTCATTTTCTGTTTTAAACCTTTTTTAATTTTTATTTTCACGCACATTTATAAATACATATTTATTATAAAAAATTGTATATTTTTTTATAATAATTACAACTATTTAACTAGTTTATTAAATTAAATTAACTAAATTATTTACTAATGAGTTATTTGAATAACTTATAAAAAAACAAAATATCTATTATTCCATTTAATACACCTGCATTAATTTCTGTGATAAATTTTGCATTTAGTGATTTAAGTTTTTCTAATGCATAATTATACATTATGTTGTAAACGTATATTTTTCTATAATTTTTTACAAGGTAATTCACACGAAACAAAAAATACGTTCTTTGTGAATAATGTCTAACCAAGTCTTGCACTTAAAAATCACCTTTATTGCATAGTTACATGCTACTATTTTTATTAAAATATTATCCAAGTAACCTATTGGATGATGTATTTTTTTTATTAATATTTATCGTTGTCAGTTCAGTTCAGTTATGTTATTAATTGATTATTATTATATTTAAAAACGCTTACGTGACATTTTATTTGTTGATAACTGTTATTAATAGCAGTTCTGATTATTTAGTATTATAGCGTAATGTTCAATTTTGTTATTATACAATTTTACGAGTAATGATAAATAATTATGTATTGACCAAGATATACTCGATTATAAATTGTAGTTTTTTATCAATCAAATATTTATTTTTTTATAAAGATTTTAGTTTGCTGTCTGTGACTAGTACAGTATGTTAATATTTTTAGAATAATTAATACCACCGTTATAGTTATTTAAATGAATTGTATTTTTATATATCGTTGAAATTTATGTCTGAATGTTTGTAAATTATGTGATAATGATTGTTATTTGACTCAAAATATATTTGTTTATAAACAATTTAATAAATGTATTGTATTTATAAAAACCGTGATAACATTAAAAATAATGATCATTTTTCGTTTTGTTTTTAATATGTAGGTGGTTATTGAATAATTGGTTATAAATTATAATTATAATAGAATTTATACTATAAAGCAGTGGTTCCTATAATTTGTTTTAAACACGGCGCACTGTGTTCTTCACATAACTTTAGGTATCCCTAAATAATGCTACCGGTACCTTGGTTGGGAAGAAACTCTGCTTTAAAGGAATTTGTAAAAAGTGTCAAGTACATAAACAATTATTCCTTTTTACAAAATAATATTTTAAGTAAGAACTAATTTGTTAGCACAAAATGATTTTATTGTCTATTCGCTTCTGATGAAAAAACTAAATTCTCATAATAATAACAGACCATTTTGTGTTCTGTATCACTGGTCAGTTCAAATTCACATTTTATTACGGTTGCCCTAAACCTTAATAGTTTTTCAAAAAATCACTTGATAAAGAATTCCAAATAAATTTTTTTTTTTTTGTTTACCTAATTTGTAATTTGTTTTTTTGTGTAGTTGAAATATTAGTGAATGACTTCTGAGAATTAATTAGATTTATAAATTATTTAAATTTTCTGACGTACATTATATTATTGAATAATGACTTTTATTTTACGTGTTTTGAATAAATTTGTTTTATGTGTACATTAACACGGAAATATCTATTAATTATTTTTAGAGAACTGATTTCAGAAAAATCACATTAGTGACTAAAGTGATCAATGATCACCATATAGTTCGGATTTATATTATCTAAAAATTTACAAATATTCTCCTACATTCTCTTAAAAATTAGAAAAACGTTTAAAACTAATCAATGTACATAAATATATGCTTTATAATGTGTATTTTTTTTTATTATTATTATTATTCATCTAAATAACAGAGAAACATTTTTTTTTGCCCCCCCCTCCCTTCGTAAATACGCAACTGTCCGCAACTGAAAAAAAAAAAAATATTCAAAAATGAGTTGAACATAATTTTTTTCTCATTTTTAAAACAATTTCAATTCAAGAATGCATTAAAACTGAGTAAAATTGTTGAGCACGAGATAATATCTCTTATGTCATTCAGAATAACATATCCAGTTCTAAACTGGATCAAGTATAAATAGTATAATTATTATTATTGCAATTAATTCATATATCCATGTAATATTAATTAAAACAGTGGTAACATAAAGAACTAATTACATTTTATGCGCACAGGTAGTAGGTACCTATTCTGTACACCAAAAATCGTATGTACTTATGTACCCAATACTTGTATGTCTAATTTATTTGATATTTTATAGACGAAATATCTGTTGAATTTTTAAATCGGATCTCCCGTGGAAAGTCCCTTATTGAATTGTTACGGTCTAAGACTGAATAGTCTGCGAGATTTATACAAAAAGGTTGTCAGCATATTAATCATAATTAGTAGGTGCATTTCACCATGTCGAACAGGGAAATCGTAGACGGGTTTTTTTTTTTTCGTACCTAGTATTCATCTTTCCGTAAAACGTTAAACTAATTCGGAAGTTCACGATGACTGCTCCGTTGGATTTTTTTTTTTTATTTATGTGTAATTCTATATTATAAAACAGTAGGTCAGTAGGATGCAACCAAATCGATTTTACTTATTGAAATAGCGTAGATTGTTTTTTTTTTTTTTTACTTTACTCGCTGTCGTCTCCTCGGCCCTCTCGCTGTTTTTAATCCGAACGGTACTCGTAAAAGATTATTAGTGTCTACTACAATTTCGGTGTAATTCGGAGTCCCGTATATTTTATAACACCTCGCTCTAGAAATAACGTTTGTATGGGTGTGTTATGAGATAAAATGCGAACGTTGCGAATTATATTTACTAAATGAAACGAATCTCGAGCATTACAGTCATATGCCGTCTCCTCTACACACCGACGCCCGTCTACGTACAGATAAGAACCTAACCTAACCTCTGTGGCTCTATTCCGGTAGATAACAACCAACTCCAACGCAAACAAAAACGGCTCTGCGCGCTCGACGGCCACGGCGGTCTTTATTGCATTCCGCACTCGGAACGGATTGAGCCGCCGGCGATAAAACTCTGTACGGGTTAAACAGTGTTCAGAAATACACGCAGACACGGCCAATAAGATAAAGAGGAAGCGCCCCCCCCCACTCTCGAGACGTTGGCCCCCGCGGTCGGTGAGGTACGGTTTCGCCGCGGCGTCCGGGGACGGCCAAGGCCCTAGAATCTCTAGACTGAACGAACTGCGTGAATCGTCGAGAAATGAAAACACCGTGTCATTTTGATATTATTGCGGGTCGCCGAAATTCATAGCGCTTTCGAAACGGGTGGTAAAAAGTTCAGGAACCTGTGCCCTGGGTTGTGTATTTTGTGTGCTCACCGGTTTCCCTGCTAGCCGTCTACACGTCTGACGCCGTCTGACGTCCGGCGTCGGTACCGGTCCGGACCAGCGTTGTTGCCGCGTCCCGACGCTCGGCGTCTGCGTATCAGCAAATCGCGAATTCTCGTTTTCCACAACGGAGGACCGGGGAGGGGGTGGGGGTGGGGAGCTTTGATCGCGCTCGCCGAGAGTAACCCAGTCGTTGTCGACAACGCCCGTAAAATGCGCAACGATAATTGATTATTCAAGGACGCCGTTTCGAGTGGCGCGCCTGAAGATCAATACAGTGTGTGCCGATGAACACTGTTGCGAAATCGAATTGGAAATTACCCGCGCGAAAACGGGGCAACGGTCGCGGGGCGGTTCGGTTTCGTAAATGTACACCGAAAGATGGCGGGGCGAAATAACGAAATCTGCGGCGTGCCCGACGGTGCGGAGAAAACCGGGTAAACGCCGGACGCCGCGCCGTACGTTGAGAGTCCGCAGACGGGCGTACGCGCGACTTCGGGTACTTCGCACGGTAATAGTATTGGTTTCCGACCGTGCGTCAACGTCCGTAAATCGCCGCTGGACAACGGCCGATCGTCTGGGGGGCGGGTGCAGCGTCGCGCGGCGCATTTAGGCGCACGGGCCGGTCCCTCAGTACGGTCGCGACCGTACGAGGAATTCGGTCGGGAGGGGGGGTGGGTGGGGTACACCGGTGCGCCCGTACCCGTCGCGCGCGCGCGGTCTCCGGCGTGTTTACGGACCGCCGCGCGACGCGATGACCGACGACTCGCGCGCGCCACGACGCGGCCCCGATCGACGCGGGGTACTGCTGCGGTACGGGAAACGTAACGCCGCGGGCGCCCGATTAATAACGACAACGGCGGCGATAATATCATTGCGGTGTCCCGCAACAATCTCCGGGTCTCCTTTTGCCGTCAACGACGGCGATTTATTTCGCGAACTGCGCGCGCGACGGTTTTCATCGCGGCGTTCCGGCGGGCGCGTTCGACCCCGACCCGGCTCTGAATCGCGTTTCGGCAGCAAACGGTTCGCGCGCGTTAAATCGCTCTGCGCATCTTGCCGTCCCGACAACCCCGCCCGTATGACGGCGGCACGCCCGTCGGGCCGCGGCGGAATCCGGCCGTTTATCGCGACGTTTTCCATTTGTTCGCGGTGTTCGCGTTTGGACGACGACGGGCATTTTTCCCGACGTTTCCAGCGGCCGCGCGCGCCTATAATTGCGCCGTTAATACGGGCAGGTATCGCGGGATGCGCCTATACGTCGATTACGCGCGTCGCGGTACAGACATTATTGCGCGGCGCGTCTAGTGTCCATTGCGCCGGTGTTACGCGTATTATTATAATTATAGCGTGTCGGGAAGACGGGGAACAGCGAATAATATTATTACGTACGATTCGTGAGCACACGCCTATTGAGCGGTGTGCGGTTGAACGTCGAAAACCGCCCGCCGACGTTATTTTCGATAATTCCGATATTACCGGCGGGTGGAGGGTGGCAGGGGTAAACAAATTATTATTTGCATAATGTAGTCGACCAAACGTGTGCTGGTCCGAGTCGCCCACACCGTTCGTTTAACCGCGAAAAAACACGTCGAGAAAAAAAAATGACTTCCGCGACGCGGGTTGCCAACGAGACGCGCGTAAGTTGTGTTGCGTACGCATCCGACGAAAGGATTACGAACGTTTCGAACGTCCGTGTCATCATTCGCGTAGCTGAGTTTTTTTTCGATATCCTCAAACTGACGTTTTCAAATTGACGGTCGCTTGTTCGAATTATTCACAAATAAAATAATATCGGTGTTCTCTTCTCGACCCTCGTACAGGGAGGCTCCGGGGCTGCAGCCCCCCGCATGAGCTTGATAAGACGATGCTCAGCCGCCACGATTCTCGTATTATAAAAAAAAAAAAAATCAATATTTGTTACGTACATCCTCAAAATACTAATTTTATTTGTAACAAATTAATTGAGAAAAATAAACGTTTTTATTTGACATTGATAGCAGATAAAAATTGTAGATTTTGGTAATCAGTCAGATTCTTGGTTAGCAAATTTTTTTTGTTTTATCTATGCGCAACTTTTCTACCAGAAGACTTGCTCGGATTTCTACGCGCAGTACTTTTTCCGAAAGGAAATCGGTGTGGAAAGATACTTTAAGGTGGTCATCTTTTAGATTTTCCCTGGAGTTTTCTCATAAAATGCGAAAAACCGAACAAATAAACTGGGCAATTTACGAAATATAATAAATAAAATCTTACGACTTTTTTTTCTATGGACAACTTTTCTACCAGCAATTTCACTTCAACTTTTAATGATAGCAATGTTTCTAACAGGAGTTTCCCAAGAGTTTTCCCGGCAAATGTTAAAAACCGAGATAAAACATGGGAAATCGATTAAAGCTTAGGAAAACTGGGAAAATCGGTACAACATTAAACAAATATTATTAAAGAAAATACATAGAGCCTGTTTTATTATTTTACTATATTATGGCATATTTATTGTTGACAAAGCATTGCTATCAACCGAACTCCGCTCAGAATCGTTTTATCGTAAGCAATGGTTTATTGTTACGTACAGGTAAACAGTGACCGCACCCGTCCCCATTATCCTAGGATAGTCTTTTAATATTTTACAAGATAGGTATAAGAATATTGAATGAAACATCTTTTCTGAATCGGATATAGGTACTTACATATTTTTATGAATTTACACTCAATTCCTTTCCGTTTTATAATTTGTTTTGTAACTATTATCGTGAAAATAACTTCATGATACGCGCGATATTATTTTTTTGTAAATGAATGGATACTTATAAACTGCAATACCTATGCTATTATTTATGAACACAATCTCGTTTGTTTGTTGTTTTTTATTTATTTTTTTTTTATTTTATTTGAATTCGTTAAACAACTGCAACAGACTACTATCAACGTGATCCAATATTTAAACAAATTAGTTGGTATATTTCATACTTTTATTGCGAGTGTCAATTGTGCTAATGTATAGAAAATGGACTTTGTGTCGAGTATTTTACAAAACGAATAAAATTAAACGTAACCTTAATCATATACTACGAAATTTTGACATTTTTAACACTGTGTTTTGGGCTTTAGCATTTTTATGCATACAAGATTCTGAGCTACACGAATACTGTATTTTACAATATAGTTGTATAAAATATATGAGTTTAAACCGTGAAGTTGTAAGATATGTATAAAATAAACTACTGTATACAGTGTGATCACGGTTTAAGGTAACACTAAATGGATGACCTTGTATTGAAATAGGGTTTTTGAATTATAGTATTTATAAATAGTAATTTTAAATTATTATTTGTAAACAGATAAAGTAAATTGAACATTTGTTTCACAATTATTTTAGTATTTCCAGTGGTTATAAATGAAAATTTCATTAAACACAAAAAAATTTGAATACAAAAAATTTTTTTAAAAAAATAATATATCCGAATATGTAGGAAAAAAAATAGTGTTTCCATTTAAAAAAATGTAAGTTGTATTGCGCATGCGCATACCAAAAGTGTTACAAATTTGAAATTTATCTGAAAATATGTATTTAGGTACTCCCTATCACCTCCCGAAAACCCTATTTCAATACAAGGTCATCCACCAGAGATATTTAGTGTTACCTTTAATCGTGATCACACTGTATAGTTATTAGTCTTACGTTCGTTATCAAACTATTAAGTGATGTCTCAAACTTTATTTATTTTTTTTTTTTTTCAATTTTCCGTTTCTGAATGAGTCGAAAAATAGAGACGTAGTTTAAAATTTTAATATCGTTGAGATAAAATGAAAAACGAAAACTATAGCGTGAAGTAATTAATTCACTAAAATTTTTAAACTATAATTTAAATTCAACGAAACAAAATAATACTGCAATCGTCTCCGATGAGAAGATGAGTTTTTTACCACAGTAAATAGAATAGCCTGTATACAGAGTGATCAAAAGACGTTCATTATCTCGGATAGTATCTGTTAACATTTTTCCGAATTTGTTTTAAAAAACATTCAAGTGTACAAGTAGCTCTACAATTTTACATTTATGTTACTTTTTTATCGACCTTATTTTTGGAGGTAAACTCAAACTTGATCTAACCAAATCTAACCAAATAGTGAATTATTTAAACGCCGCGCGCCGTGCCGCCACACAAATGATGATTCACTACAACTCTTCCCCGACCCAAAGTTAAAAGTGGATTATCTCGTCAACGGTTTGACAGTAATCAACACCAAAATTTATTTTAACTTTAATACTCCGTCTATTTATTAAATTTTAAATATAGGTTGTCATTTGAAAGTCAAAAGTAGACGGTGGTTTCAACACTAATTAAAAAATAAGGGCACAAAAAATAGCATACGTATAATATCGTAGAGCTGCTTGTTTCTTAAAATAGGTTGTATAAAACAAATTACGAAAAAAGTTAACGCTTTCCGAGATAATGAGTATCTTACGAAAGATTAATCACTCTGTATCATAGTACCTAGTAGGTATTCTTTTTATTTTTTATTATTACAATGGTAATATTTATTTTCGAATCTAATGTGATGGTTTTAGTTTGAATCCATATATGGATCCCAGAAAGTTTGCAACAATAACAGTAGGTAGTAAGATCTATCAATGAACACCAATTAATCGACTTTCTATTTCTGCGGTTTTATAATATCCTAGTGTGCATTTCTTGGAAACCGGCAGATTAGAAAACGATACCGATCGCCGCAATTTTGTTAAACGAATTGTTTTTGCATCATCTGCAGTGTCGTTGCAAAGACGACTGTTATAACTCAGGTACACCAACCAATAAAATGTATACCTATATAGTGTATAGGTATTAAATATAAACCTACGTATTTTTTATAGACGCCAATCATGTTTGTTTTCAGAAGACGCGTTATCACGAACTCGTAATTTATGTACATAAAGGCATTTGGCCTCGATTTGCATTATTTCGTATCGAGCGGTCTTTTGTGACAAATTTGTACCGGTACCTAGGTATACTTATTAATCGTATTACATAAAACTAGTTCGTTGAATGAATACGGCCTCGGGGTACAAACCTACGAATAAATAAACGAGACTAAACAACGCGGAGCTTTGATGTTTGACCGGGCCTACGCTTTTAAAACGAGATGAATTGACGGTGTTCCGTTACGATACCTATAATATTGAACTTTGGTAATTCAAATTTTTTCATTTCTGTACTATAACCCATGACCTATACGCGTCTCGTTAGTCATTACCGGCGGCGTACCCGGGATTCGTTCAAATGGGAGTGTCTAAACATAATAAATAAACGCGTATACCTACGGAAAAATTCAAGCGAAGCATATCTAAATTTATTATAAAAAGCCCTTTTTTTTTAAGTTATTTTGAAAAGTACATAATTGTGTAGTACAATTATCATTAACCGAACTTAGTCGATCAATTATAGTAGATAATAATAACAATTATTAATTATAGTGGAAATGCGCAATGTGCAACGGTTATTGTTTTATTAGAAATACGTTTACAGTGCTGACAGGTTTATATTATTTGTTTGTATTTTATAATGCGGCCTATGGGGGTAGTAGTAGGGGGAAGTTCATTTAGCTCCCACTCTGGACACGTCACCGGCCATTGCTGTATTGTAAGTTATTGTAAACCGCATACGATTTCGGTAATTTTATTAAATGCAAAAGTCAATATTTATATTATGTATTATTAGTTTATATTTTGTTTATTACAATTACACATTACAATACTATCGAGGATTAAAGTGTTAACTTAACGGGGTGGAGCAGGTCGAAAAAAACACGTAAGCCGACCCAAAAACCAAACGTGTCCTTCACAAAATGTACTATAAAAAATACGTTAAGTAATATTTTAGTCTGTTTATATAATACCAGAGAAATCAGATTTATTTACCACGTGTTTATTTTGGTATTCATAGGGTACGTCATTAGTCATTAGTTAATTAACTAATTATCATAATAGATTATATTAATAATTACGCTTAAAAACAGAGTAAGATAACATAGGCATATTCGAGTAGGTACTCAAAGGTTATCTGCAGGTAAATTAATAGTAATGTGTATTGTGTACCCATGTTGCTTATAATTATTATTATATTTATTAGCTACGAGTCTATGAGAAAAGGAGGCTCGTATCACGTACCTACCTACCCGGACAAACAACATTGATAAATTCAATTTAAAACAAATTCGCTGACAATTTTAAAAATGTCATAGGTGAACGCGTTTTATACCGCCTACATTTTCATCTGCACTAACAATTACTAATCACAGTTTGTCAGAAGTTCGATCGTGTCATTTTTCAATAAGCGCGTGCGGTCGGTATAATTTTTTACTCTTAGTATAATAGATTATAATATTATAGTTGTCCGGATAGAGGACGTAAAATAGTTCAACGATAATTCGTATACTATAATGTCATATTGACCAAGACGTATGATTAATCTCCGCTTGTCCCACACATAGCAGCATCGTCCGATTCGTCATAAACTCATAATTTATTGCTTACGCTGCGTATGCAGTGGTCCAGTCTTTAGAAAAGAGTTTTTAATGAACGGTTGTCCCGTAAAAACGTAATAGGCATACCCCAAGACGTGGATAGGTTAAGTGGTTTAGGCAATAAGTAAATAAATTTAAACTTAAAACAATTTTTGTTTATTGATTCAATCTAATCTTGTTGCATTAGTTTTCACGTTTTTAATACGACGATATAATATGTATAATAATTAATAACCGAATTTGACCGAAAATAATTTAAGGATTTATAACGAATAAATTAACTATGTATTATGTATAGGTACTGTATACACGTAAAATGATAATAAAGTAGATCGTTTGTAATACTCGTAAACATGAATAATGACCGCATATCAATCTGCATTCGAGCTTCAACTACTGCAACCGATAGTAAATATTCGTACCAAATACTTGCCTATACCTATAATACTGTATACTTATAAGTTATAATTGAAAAATAAACATTTTTCGACATACATTAAGCACGTTTTTAATAAGTTTTTACATAATATGTAAAATGTGTTTTACGCATGTTTTGTCGTGCATTTACGAAATATTCTATTTTATAAGAAGAGGAAAAAACGGTTTTCGTTAACTACCTATACAAATCCTTGACATCCTTCACGAGCAGTTTCAATATTATATATACATAGTCGTTTGCATCTATATTAATATAATACTTAAGAAACGTTAGGTATGCTCGCATAATATGTACAGTAGGAATAATAATAATAAAACAACAATTTAACGAAAATATACAGACTTTATAAACAAAAAAAAATAGATTTCGAAAAAAAAAACAACCGATTACAAACACAAAAAAGCACTAAAAAGTTGAAGACAATTCCTTTAAAACTTCTTTTAACATCGTTTGAGTTCTGCACCACTGAACGAGTGAACTATAACAACTGCACTATAAATGTGTCAACGTACAATTATTGATTTGGCGCGGACTTGAAATTAGATTCGGTAAGATTATAATCAAATTTTTATAGGACCGCCCATTGCCGTAGTCAGGGGCGGTAGGTACTGAGAAGTACAGGGATCACGAATAATTATTATTATTTTTAAATCGGTTACTTAGGTTACTTCAGTGTACTTAATTATTCTAAAAAATAGTAAGTAACGACATGAGCACCCGGAGGAGGAGGCAAGACGGGGCCTCTGCCCCTCGTGAACTTCAAATTTCAAATATGATTTTGATAATTAGATAATTTATATTATAATTTTTTGGTGTTTGATTTTATTATTCCCCTCCCTATGTGTCGGCCTTGTCATCAAAGGTCCCAGGCAGATTCTTATTTTGGGTTATACGTAAAAAAAAAAAAAAAAAGACCATACCCGTTTAATATATAACTTCTTTTATTTTTTTTTTTTTTTGAAGTCTGTTTAAAATACGAGGTCAGGTAAATATTAGATTTATACATTTTTTCGAATATATGTATATATATATATAACGATGTCATTATTAAATGTACCGTAAAAAAATAAAAAATAACCCCGAGTTAATATTAAAACATAAACGAAACACCACATTAAGAAAAGTACTTTGATGCGAAGGCCTATAATGTAAGTATAATACTAACACTATAAAAGTGATTTAATAATATGTATTATAGATAAAGTCATTAAAATATATTGTAGGTATTTATATTTATGCGCGTTTAGTGTATAAACAGATACAATGGCCGTCGTGTTTGATGTAGGGGACGTACTGAGTTTCCGTTAATTATGT
This sequence comes from Cinara cedri, assembly GCA_902439185.1. NCBI lineage: Eukaryota > Metazoa > Arthropoda > Insecta > Hemiptera > Aphididae > Cinara > Cinara cedri. The sequence goes on along the minus strand of CABPRJ010000534.1, from coordinate 223,837 downwards.
TGAACGTTTACTTTGTACTTAAATATATTTCATCTCTATAAACCGTTTTGACCTAACACCTGCGTGTCACTGCCGATACTTCCAGCCCAATGTTATTAACATATAATTGTTATATGCCTATGGTTCGTTACTGTTTTAACTATACTTCTATATGACTTTTTACTCGCTCGTTCGCATATTAAACTTTGCATCAGCTTCGGTCTATGTAGGTCTAATATTTTAGCTTCCGAGTTTGTTTTATTAAAAGCGATATTCAAACGAATTCCGTACTGTATACTGTATACTGTATCAAACGTAATTTTTATTGACGTATAAGTTATAGGCGTACTAATACTTACTGACACATACTTACTGTGTTTGTTTTTCGTCCGTGATTTTTGATTTTACGACAGTAATAGGTACGTATATAAAAAATGAAACCGAGACGCCGAACACTCCAGAACTCGTCTCGCTCTGCTATAGCACATTAACACTGCAGTCAAGTATAGTTTATTTTAATATAATTTTATTTTAGTGAAGCTCAGAAAAGTTAACAGTAAACGCTCTCTTATTTTTTATGTTCCTTTGTGCGGGATTTATTTTGATGTTTTAGTGTTATTAATGATTCCGTTGTCTACGCGTCAATGAAAAAAAATACGAATTTTGATTATCTTTTTTTAAGTATTTATTATATTACGTTTAGATTTGACTAAAAGTATTACATTTGTATGTATTTGAAATACAAGAATATTATGTTCGAATAGATACATTGAGACTGATGCTGTTAATATGAACACAGATAATCAGAGGACGGGGAAAAGGGAAATTTAAAGGTAGGTGTCCCTAATTAATTAAGAAGTGAAAATAGCGAACATACATAAATTACCCAACTATATTTAAAAATTAGTTGATAATTTAAACAAATTCGGCAAAACTTATAAAAATTTAATACTGTATTTAAATTCCTAAATACAAAAACGTATTGAAGAATTAGTTTTTTGTATTTAAGGTCGCATTTACATAAATGTTTTAACGTTTAAAAAGTTCAATAAACATTATTTATTGTGACCAATTTAATTTTGTATAAATAATTTTCCTATTATTTTATTATAAAACAAGTTAAGAAAGCTCGCTTTGTTAAATGTATTATAAACAATAAACTATAATTTTAAAAGAATTTGGTAACCTAGAATATTATAATATACCATTTAGGTACCTACCTATAATAGCTGTGTGTTTTGTTTAAATTTAATTATAGGCAATACAATACATACATGCAATTTAACTTACAATTGCTAAAAATTATAATTTAATCTCCAACAAAAACAATTTAATCTCCATTCTTCGCGGAGTTTATAAACAAATATGTGATGGATAGTAATAATGTGACGGAAACTAACGAATGAATTGTATACATTTTAGATTCTGAGCGTAACGAGGTATTTTAAGGAGATCATTTTTTTAATTTTACACAATAACTGGGAAAAAACGTAGGTAAAATTTACGAAATATATTATTTTCAAATCGGAAATATTACGGCCTTTCAAAACATGAATAACCGAACTTCACTTAGAATCGCTTTTCGTTAGCAATGATTAATGTTGCGTTTATATATATATATATGTGTATAAAATTTCCTCTTTACCTTTCCAACTTCTCACCCACAACAGTAGCTCATCATACGAAGTATGTCCGTTCGTTTTTTATGATTTTTGCATATAATATATACGAGGTGTGGCTATTAAATAACGAGACTGATTACGAAAAAGTGTTTTATTATAAAACTTATTCTACATTCAAATTCTCCCCTTCAATATACTCCCTTCCCCTCGCCACACACCGTTTCATTCGTTTCTTCCATTGCTCGAGGCAGTGCTGGAGGTCTGTTTTCGTAAGACCATTCAGGAGTTCCGCCGAATTTTGTTTCACCTCTTCCATCGACTCAAACCGGATTCCTTTTAAGGCAGACTTTATCTTCAGAAACAAGTAAAAGTCGCAGGGTGCCAAATCGGGTGAGTAAGACGCGTGTTCGAGTACTGGAGCACCTTAAGCGGCCAAATAACGCTTCACACTTTATCCTGGTGCAAGATCCACGACTTGTTTTTCCACAATATCGACCGTTTCTTACGAACTCATTCGCGCAATGTTGCCAAAACTGTCAAATAGTAATGTTGGTTCACAGTTTGACCCTCTGGAACCCATTCAGTCATCACGATGCCGTTGATATCGAAGAAAACGGTTTTGAATTTGGATTACGACTGAATTGGATTCCGGTGCACTCTCGACCTTCAGAAAATAATTTATGCCACTCAAAAACACGCGCCCGAGATAGGAAATCCTCACTATAGGCCTCTTTTAACAACTTATAGCACTCAGTTGGAGTTTTTTTTAGTTTAACGAGAAAATTTTACGTTTATCCGTTGCTCATGATTTTCGTCACACATGGTTTTCGGCACGAGAAAAAAACACGTTCGTTTCAAACCACTACTGCACAAATACTATAATAGTGACGAAAACATGTTTTGGTACGTGCATAGATAAGATATCTAGATACCCAACGCATTACTCGTTGTTTTCACTATCTATCTAGGGCGCCCTCTAGGCGATCAGTCTCGTTATTTAATAGTCACACCTCGTACGTGTATAAGTATTAATGTATTATATAATTGTATATAAATAAATGGCTATTTCTCTTGTATCTATATAGGTTTATTATTTATAGTTGGAAATTATTCTACGCAAATCTGTGACTTGGAACAAGAAGGGCAAATGTTAAAAGAAAAAATTGTTTTTAAATAAATTGGAAGTTGAAAAAAATGAATGTATTTAAAACTCCGAAAATCTAACGTAAATTCCGTAATTATATTATTTTGCACCAAGCCCCAGAAGTAATATAATGTATTGATGTTTAAAATGTATAATGGAGATTAAAGCAGTGTATTTTACTTATAGTTAGCGCTTAATAAATCCCAAAGTGCTACTCCTATTGTTCTAAATGCATAACAATGTGTTTTATACGGTTTTTTTTTCTGGATTAGTTAACAAGCTTGAACAGGTGACACCATTCGCGTAGATAGAAATATAAACTCTAAAAGTTTTAGGTAGGTACTTACATAGTCAACTTTATACATAATTTATAGGTAATATATAATTTAAACCCGGTTAATATTTTAGGTAACTAGGTCATTTTCAAACTTTGCAATTCTGCGGAATCCAGTAAAATCACGGCAAACAATTTCTAAAAAACTGGAATAAAACTCGTGTTCTGTAAAAAATGGATAACCATAGTATATTATGTATACCATTATTCATTATTAATATTTACAGAGTTAAAACAAAATAATAAAATAATAATTTTTTTCGCGGATCATATACATGATATATTGAAGACAAAAAAGTATGATGAATACAAATATATATTATAATAAAACTTTTACTGACCATTTAATATATTGTAATATGCCCGCGGCCGCACAATGAAATGGATCGTTAGGTATAAGTTTTATGAAACTGGGTAAACTAAAATTATAGCAAGTAATAAAAAAGAAACCGTTTACGTTGACAAATTTGATTTGGCCTCCTCTATATAATGAGCACTGACATTTTTTTTTACGGAGATTGTCATTTTGAAAAATATGTGTGTACCTACTTAATTTTTGTGATAAGCAGTTAGATAGGACATTGATAAATAACTAAAATTATTATTGATTTTATTGGTATGATAAAAACTGATTAATAAATAAACACTTTTTTTTTTTTTAATAAAAATGATTTTTGTTGTATGTTTCACGTAATCCCGTTCTGAAAACCACAATAATTTAATATTTACCACATTTCGATATTAGTCATTCTAGTGTGCATAGTTGGCAATAATAGATAATCAACTTATTTAATGTTAGTTGGTTTACTGTATTTTGAAATATTCAAAGATACTATGATAATGCGGTGGTGGTTGTTTGTATTTGTAGAAAGTGGAAAGCTGAGATACTAGGGTTGTATTATAATTTACTCTTATAAATTTTTTATTTTAAATTTATACGCTTTATTATGCTTTCTACAGGAAATATTGTTTTAATCAAAAAACGCTATGAGACCTTTTTTGTTGGTTTTTTGATGAAGTAAATAAATATTTAAATAAAAAATGTATATGTAAAAATAAAATTAATTAATTAATGAATGCATCGCCTGGAGTATTATGATAAGTGTATTACACGACCGGTTTCGAATTAAAACTTCATCATCGGGTATATCGCAGTAAAAATGTAAAACGCAACTGAATATGAAAAATTAAATGAAGGAATACATAGAAAAAAAAAACTATACAAATAATTGGTCGTTTTACATAGAATATAGAAAAAATGTATTTTAGTAGGAGAGAGTATTTACAATTAGTTATTATTTGACATAGATATGTTAAGAAATGTAAATTTTTTGGTTCTATTATTTTTATAAACATAAGAATGAATTTCTAGGAGTAGGTACCTATAGCAAGGGAAACAAAAGAGAATTGTAGATTCATGATACCAGCATGTTGAAAGAATGATAGAAACGATTAAAACGTGTTTTTAGTTTATCGAAGTAAATAGAATAAATATATGTTGTTTTTTGACGAAAAAAACTGATTTGGAGGGATTCGGAGAAGGACCTCCTTGGATCTACGTCCACAACCTAATGCGACACGAATTTTAAAACCCTGTTTTTCTGAAGTCGTTTTTAAGGTTCCGGACGAGAAAACGCTATAAAATATAATATATTTTTTACAACGATGATGGGCAGTTGTGTTTCACCGAATACATCAGCTTTACAGGGATGCAGTAAAAGCGTTCGGAGAACTCCATGCTTCTGTTGTAGACAATATTGAATACACAGTCATAATGTTATAACGCGGTTTTCTAAAATGGCGTAATTTTTTAAAATGTTTAATATAATGCCACAAAAAAAAGAAAAAAATAATAATAATAACAATTACAAAACGTAAAATGTTTATGCCTACCGTTCGAATAACATTATTATAATAAATAATATTTATTATATAATTTCCGGTGTTTATCGTCAAAAATCTAAGCCGACGATAAAACGTTGAAAAATGACGGAATTTGACCTTTGTTACAAATATAAATGTTTTTAGTTTTTTTTTTTTTAATGTTTTGAGTTTAGTTAGGTCAACTCTATCAACAAATATCCGGAAAAACTGTTTAAAAAAGTTTTAATTAGTCTGATATTAGATTTCCAGGAACGTCCATTAGTTTTCTTCCCTTCTAAAAGCTTTGCTTTTACAATATTTATAACTTTTTTGATATGGCAAAGAGGTTAGGTTAGGTTGGGTAATAAGAAGTAAAAATAGGCGGTTATAACGTGCATCTTTGTTGGACTATTTTTTTTTGATTTGAGTTTCTATTGACAGTGGTTTTTCTTCCTTTAATGCATGTGGATAACCATATGGATGATTTTTAGGTCATATTGTTCAACACCTACATCTTGTAGTGTGAGAAACATTTTGTTCCAATTAATGTTATCGAATGCTTTTCCCAGATCTATAAAAGCTAAGTATTTTATTTCTGTAAATCTACTTTTTAATCGGGACTTTTTAATCCTAGATTTGTTTTTCGTTAACATTTTTTCTTCTAAATCCATTTTGGTCTTTTTTAGCTATCAAGCGTAGCTAGGGAGCTATTGGTTTTACTAAAATATTTATTTTTTTTTTTTTTTCCTTTGTTCTAGTCTGTGGACACGTGTTTTCCTAGTAAACTTGCTCCAATTTTTACGTGTAGCAACTTTTCTGAAAGCTCAAGTTATCAAGATGATACTTTAAGGAGGTCATTTTTTGATTATTGAAGCAATTTTTTTAATAAAAGTATTTAAGTCGTAAAAACGTACAATTTCACGATTTCATTATTTTATAAAAACACGGACGACGTTTTCTACCAGAAAAAATGATTTAATCGAAAAATTACAAGATACCTTTTTTATTTACTTTTTTACGGTATCATTGCCAAAACGTTTGAACTTTTAAGGAATTTTTTTGCTGTAATTCGGATATAAATTCACGTAGAGATTTGAAACTTGGTAATAATACTTATGTTGGACTTACCTAGACGTCGTAAAATTTCCAAAATCATTGGAAGACTTTTTTTTTTTAATAAGCGTTATGAAATCAAATTTAAACAAAAAAATTACGGCATTTCAAATTATGTATTACCGAACTCAGAATCGTCTTTCGTCAAGCAATGGTTTATCGTTGCTTACAGATGTAAATAGAATAACCCTATATATCTTATCTTCCCAACTTTTCACCCATAAAAGTGGCCACTCCCATCCTCAGTATTAGCTCTGTTTTTTAAGTATTCTTCCCCTTTTCCTTCAGTTCTTTAGTTTATTATTTTTGAAAAGACATTTAAAACATGTTCCTTTTTTACTTTTAGGATTTAAAGCGCATCTCTGCGCTTTAACAACAAGTTTTGGATCCATTACCATTCCAATTATAAATTATTTACCATGTAAGGAAGAACAAATAAATTTCTTTTGGTTGTTAAAAATATAGTTCTAGCGAAACATAAAAAGTAACCATCCACCAGGGGCTTAGATAGGGGAGTTTGGAAAGTTTAACCCACCTTTGAAATTTATTGTAGGAGTTTAATTCTTTGGTCAACTACCAATTAACTTCTATTACAAATAAATGTTAGTCAGAAAACCCCCTTCCATAAATAAACTATACCTACGTCTCTGTCACCCACTCTCACTAATATTTATCCATGCTACAAATCTTATCTACTCAATAGAGTGTGATTAAAACATTAAAAAAAAAATTCGGATATCAATGATGTCCATATTTTTCTTATACAGACAAATTTTGTACTATTCATATACGAAAATGTACATAGACCCAGGCCACTAATTAAAGGTGTGGCGATTGCTACTTACTACACTTCCGGTATACGTATATAATAGCCGCCACTGCTTCCCCCGAAATTAAAAGAAAAATAAATACGACTCGCTAAATTTATGTAAATTTAACATCATTTTGTCGCACTTTTAAAAGACTTTACCCCGCCCGCTTTCTGAGGGTAAACAAATATGAAAATAAACCGTTAGCGAAGTGGGGTGGGTGTCAAATGGTTTAACTGCAACTGCACTTCTAAAAGACCTCTGGGCACCGGAGTACTATATGTGAAAAAAAAAAAATGCAAACACTATAAATGTCTAGCCCTAGTTATTATTGTCCGGTTTATACAATATATAATGTATTATATTATTGATATCAATTTGCAATTTATTTCAAACCCCGCCCGCGGAGTACCGTTGGACTCCTTATACGAGTACCTACCTATTATTTTATGTACATATAATATCCACTTAGTATAATATTATATACCTACACTTAGGTGACTTTAGATTTTCGATATCATAGCGCGGGTCCAGTTGTAATAATTGTGGAAAACATATTGTATATCATAACAAGTTATTATATATACCGTACAGCAGGAAGTCGAACGCGTGTGTACTTGCACTATAACTATGTGTATAGGTATCTGCTCGGCGCGCGCGTAGGTTCATATATGTTTTTTCATCCCATTTAAAAAGTGAAAAAAAAAAAAAATGAATAAATGTGTGCGCATCGTTAGTTACACAGCACACAGTTTGTAACAATATTAACCGGACGCTATAATAATATTATCAGTATAACTACGTCCACTGGCGGTACCGCTCTTTCGAGCGGGGGCACATCCACGGCTGATAACCGTCGGCCAATTACTATTGTTGCAGTCGTACATCGTACACATAGCGCATAATAATATTATACGTACAGCGGTAAAACAATAGCCGATGTTACATTAGTTACGAGAGTTCCCTCTCCGACCCCTCCCCCCTCGCCCCTCAAAAATACTTTCGGCTTCGACTTATTAGAGCGTTTCCATTCAACATTCATATTAATATTTTTTCTATTATTTTATTAGATATTATTGTTTATTGTCGTTGTTGTTTTATATTATTACACGGGGATACATTTCGGTTTCATCGTAGGTATCGACAGCCGTTGCACCCATATAATATAATATTATAACGACGAGTGTTCGTATTATAAAATAAAAAAAAAAAAAATATTATACGCCGACAAAGAGCCGAGACGCCTTCTGTATACACGCTGAACTTGAACTCTTTTCAATTATATTGGTTACCTTGTGAACAGTACGACATCTATAATCTCGCCGCATCTATGCATATTATTTTGTATACACCGTAAGTGAAAATATATTATACGAGTAGGTATGGTTAAACCGCCTAGTCGGTTTAGCGTGTCATATTAGTGCGCGGTTATTAATAAATAATCATTTCAATAATAATATGTAGGAAAAAAACGTATTATAATATCGTGTGCTCAATAAATATCTGTATAGATATCGCGGTAACTGGGTACATAATAGGCATACAGACCCGGTACACGTTTAAATAATTAGGTACGTTCGATATAATAGACTAAATACGTATACGTACTTATACATCCTATTCGTATAATAATATACTCGTTGTTTCTGAGTAAAGGTGTAAAAAATAGAAATTCGAATCGTTTCGTAGTATCTATTTATTTTTTATTTGTGCGCGTAGGTTCAAAACGAAAATTGTGATGGGATTTCCAATAGTTAGTAAAATACCGATAATACACGAACAAATGATGAAGAGATTATAATATAAGTTCAACACTTGGTCGGGATGTCGAATCAGTGGCGTGCCGAAGTAGGTTTTTTTGATGATTAAGATGGATGGGTGAGTGAGTGATCAAATATGTTGAATGTCGATTAAGATTGACTAGTTCAAAGATCAGTGATGCATTTAGTTTTGTATGTGGGTCCTAATTTTAGATTTTAAATGGAACGAAGAAGCTTATGGTTTTACGAAGATGTTTATTTTTTTTTTCTATGAACAACTTTTCTACCAAAAATCTTGCTAAAATTTTTAAGTATAGCACTTTTTCTGAAAGGAAATCTGACTGTGGAGATACTTTATGGAGATAATTTGTTGATTTTCTAAGGAGTTTTCCCAATAAATGGGAAAAAAACGAAGAAATAGGTACAATACTAAATAAATATTATTAAAAAAAATATATAATGCCTATGTAATTATTTTAGAATAATATGATATATTGTTGACAAAGCATTACCACTATCAACTGAACTCCGCTCAGAATCGTATTTTCGTAAGCAATGGTTTTTATCGTTGCTTACAGAATACAAATAAACATTTAATTTTACCTCTACTGCTTTCCAAATTTCTGACTTACAACAGTGACCCACCCAAGTGCGAAGTATGTCGGTCTTTTTTTTTGTTTTGCCTCAAGTATGAAGAATTTTTAGCACGCTACTGTGTCGAATGATATATTTACACCGAGTAACCACGTACCTGTATGTTTCGTTAAATTTTTAATTCGTTTCGAAAACCCATTGGGTTATAGGTTCGATTGGGTCACCGCCATCATGAGATAATATTTTGACCGCAAGAAACGCGCTCCGGTTTAATACGTGTCACGGTTTTGACGAATTTCAGACTCCGGCGCGTGACAACTGTCACGTCGGGTTTTCGAAAATTAGTTTATTATGTATAGGTAATCAGTCTTCGGAGGTTGTATTATGTGTTATTATTTGAAGAAAAGCGGATTTCTTCACGGGATTTGTCGACCTTGGAAACACCTATTTTGACGTATCCACATCAATTTTGCGTCGTCTGCGCGTCACGGCCGTTACGCCGGAGTATAAAAATCGCAAACACCGTAAATCTACAACGCCCATCAACAACCGTACTATGGACAATTTTGAAGTCGAAAGATATGTTTTGATGTGATCGATTTTGCAATCGGCTTTAGTAAGCGTCATGGGTATACCTGTGTATGCGACTCTCGTAAGTCCGAATTCGACTACAGCGGATACAACGGATTGTAATAAAACAAAATAGGAATTCGATTCCGTTCGTTGATAAAACGAGAACCATGAGATCGTTTACAAAATAGATACGAGTATATAACAAGTATAATAATAAGAGGATGTTATAACCTGTACGGATGAACATAAAACATCTTATTATGATGGTATTATAATAGTATGGTTTACATAATAATATCATATACCCACTTCAATACAGTATAGGTATTGGAATAATATTATAATATATTAATCTGTTTTACGAATGTAACGTTAATATTGGATTTCGGTAATTTAATAATTTACACTCGGAGCAGTAATGTAATCTAAAAAATTTTCTACCGTACATTATATACATACATATATATCTACGTACAGAAAATATTCTACAGTATTGACCTTGTTGCACTCAGAATGCGTTGTAATATATCATGTGGGTATCTGTATTATATTATACGGTTGTATGTCCAATGCGTGTACTTTATTAGATATGATAATATATAGACCTACACGAAAATATATTATGTGAATACTATGTGTTTTTAATTGAATTAATTTAAAAATCCAGAAATCACGTACAACAGTATCCCCTACTTACTATATTATTGTATTAGACGTTTAAAAAAATAATAATAATGTTTTCTTTTTATATATATATATATAATATAATCCATTTGAATCAGTAATGATAATGGCAAGTTGATCGTTTATCAAAATATTCAGGAATGGTGCATAATAATTATAAAAGTACGTTCGCGCTGCCGTAACAACTAATTAAAGTTTATAATAATATTATAATAACGCGCAACAAACTTTTCAAGAATAATTCCAATGTCTTCCTGCGTTTCATCGTAATTGTAGTAAGATATTTATTATGCGTAGTTAATTAAAAAAAAAAAAAAAAACAAAAATTAAAAAAAAAATACAACAAAAGAGCGACCGGATATTTTTTCTTAGCTAAATTACCTAAATTATAACGCCGTATTAAATTAAGAAAACATTTATAATAAAAATCATTTTTTTTTTTTTTACTTAAAAATACAACTGTTTTTACTACGGTTATAATATTACGTTTTATAAAAGAAGCATTCAAAATGAATGTACACTAAAATCAAAAATAAAAAAACAACTATTATTAATATTTATACAAATATTACAAAGTATTTCATCGATTATAACGTCTGCGACATTATATTAATTATTATTATACGTAATATTAAACGAAATAAATAATTTACCAAAATTGTATTGTATTTTCATATTTGAAAGGATATATTTGTATTACGAAAGTGTAATTATACTGATACCCGCAGAAGCGCATTCAGAATTTTCCAAAGATGAGGAAGGAATCAACGTTTGAAAGAAGAACAAATGAAGACTAGAAAAATCTGTATGTAAAACGGAATACGCTGGCGTACCTAAGGACAAAGCGATTAGAATGGTTTGGACACGTGTGGAGAGCCGAAGACAATTTAATAAAAAGAGTTTCACCATTCATAAGACTAGACTAGACTAGATTGGCAGGCGAACATAAAAATGTTTCAATGAAAATATCATTTGACAGGGTGCAATGCAAAGGTTTGCTCGTGGCAACACGGGGCCCAGAAAACGCTCTTATCAAAGGCAAATAATACGATATTATTTTTTCACAGTAAACATGTTTGCAACCATCAAAATGTTCCGAATAAATTAGTAATAAGTATCGTCGAGCGTGGGAGCCGCATCTTTTAAGGTATCGCGTGAACAACTCAGAAATATGTAATCTACTAACCGAAAAAGCGTTTTCCGAGAAGAAAAAAAAACACAGTTTAGTAAAACTAATGGTTCGTCAGAAATAATAATATTGTTTTTGTATTTTAAGGTAATCGTAATTTATTCAAATATGTGTTACATAATATATATATATATATATATATATTGTGGTTATCACTATAGTCGACTATTGCGCTTATCAAACAGTTATGTGTACCTACCGCGTTTCTAGATACGGTAACGGAGGAAATAATAGTCTCAAAAACGAAATAAATACGGCGAATAGGTGGCGTGGAGGAGGGTGGCCGGACATACGCCGGTAACCGATGCCTAAAAGATCCTAAGCACACGTTAAATATTTGAATTTGAATATGGGTATTTTTTTCGATTAGGTACCTATGCACGGTCCGTCGAGCGCATAATAATAATTATTACGTTCGTGTTAATAACATATTAGGTGGTCTTGATTTTTCGATTTGTTCGGTTTTTTCCCCTCAAAAATATTTCGCAAAGTGAATAATAAATTAAAATGTTTTTCCACGCAACACCGGTAGTACAGAAAAAAAAAAATGTATACAATACCATAATTATTATCCTCGCGCGTTACATTATTATTAAGATCGAACACTGTACTATGATATTATTGATAATGTTTTGCCGCCCTCAAGCGTGTCGATATTATAATATAAACTCGACTAATATCTGTTATTAATCAGTGTATATAGGTGGGTAGGGTACTTAACTTATTATAATACGCTCTGCGGGATCAGAGGTTTTTTTTTTTTTTTTTAAATATCGTTTTCCTAATACATTCATTGTATTTCATTTGATTTTTAATTCGAAATCAGATAATTCGACGACCAACGATGATGGAAGTATAACATCGTCGCAATACTATACAGTGTAATAATAATAGGTAAGTATCTATCCACGGCAACCTTCCTCTCAAGTTTCCTGGTCAAAATAAAAAAAATATAATAATAATAATAATAATAAAATGAAAGTTAAAATAAAAACGTCATTTAATCACAACCAGTCCTACGCACAGTCAAGGTCGAACAATTTATGCGTTATACTATAACATTAACGCGTAATGCAATTTATGATATTGCATGTAAAACCTGTAGTTTCCTTCGGTCTAAAATCTTTAAAAGTTTTCAATATACTGTACTATGAAATATACTATTTGCGACAATATGGAAATGAAAATCGACATCGCGAGAGTTACGTTCAAAAATTAATAAACATAATTGGTCAAGAATACAATAGCTATGTGCCAATTATGGGTTTTTAGTTTTTCGCATTACGCTTTTATTATGTTAGTAATTTTCACGTTTACCTCTTATACGAAAAGACGCACGATTTTTCAAATATTGTATTTGTAATTTTGTTTTTATTATATCTTACGACGTTTACCTTTTATTTTACCTACTGTATTTGAATTGGAAAAATAAAAAAAGAAGGACTATAAGACCTTAAAAGACTCTAGCGTGCCACGAAATTATTGAACTCTACGTAACTCAAGGTACCCATTCATATAGTAATGGTTATAACTAACTTTTATGAGGGGGGGGGGGGTTGGG